>CAUYQV010148919.1:0-10595 GCA_963574575.1 Galagoides demidoff
TATGACTTCATATACTTATCCCTGTCATAGCATCCCATTCTGAGCCAAACAAAATCTTAGTAAGCAAAAAAATGAAGTTGGATCCTAACTTGGGGCCATAGTTCTTCTTAGCAAAGTATCTCAAGAATGGAAAAAAAAGTATTCAATGTACACAGACCTATTATGAAACTAATTTATAGCTATAACCTAATTATAGCCTAAGAATATGGGGAGGGGAGGGAGGTGGATGGGTGGAAGGAGGGTGATTGGAGGGATCACCTCTATGGTTTATCTTACAAGGGTACAAGTGAATCTTTCTGAAAGTAGAATATAAACGTCTTAAGACAGTAACTAAGAAAATGACATGAAGGCTATGTTAACCACTTTGATGAAAATAATTCAAATTATATATGAAAACACCACACTGTACCCCATGATTGCATTAATGTACACAGCTATGATTTAATAAAAAAAATTTAAAAATTACTCAAAGTGAATTAGCAACCTAAATAGAAGAGCAAGACCATAAAACTCTTACAAGAAAACATAGGGATATAACAATTGATTTTTCAATTTGACAATAAAAGCACACACAGCAAAAGAAAAAAATAGTCTTCATCAAAATCAAAACTTCATTTTTTATTTCTTATAGCATAACTATGTACATTAATGCAATCATGGGGTACAGTGTGCTGTTTTCACATACATTTTGAAATACTCTCATCAAACTGGTTAACATAACCTTCATGTCATTTTCTTAGTTATTGAGTTAAAACGTTCATACTCTGCTTTTAGAAAGATTCACTTGTACCCTTGTAAGATTAACCATACAGGTGACCCCACCAATCACCCTTTCTCCCCCCATCCACCCCCCTCACCTTCCCTCTCCCACCCCTTCCCATATTCTAAGGCTACAATTAGGTTATGACATTCTTATAAAAGCTATGAATTAGTTTCAAAATAGGGCTGTGTACCTTGGATACTTTTTCTTCCATTCTTGAGATACTTTACTAAGAAGAACATTTTCTAATTCCATCCATATAAACACGAAGGAGGTAAAGTCTCCATCTTTCTTTAGGACTGCATAGTATTCCATGGTGTACATATACCACAATTAAAATAAAAACTTCTATGCATCAAAGAACACTGTCATGGAAGTGAAAAGACAACCCCCAGAAAGAAAATATTTCTACTTCAAATATCTTACAAGAGTCTGGCATTCAGAATATAATCTTAAAAACTCTTACAACTCCCATTTATTTATTTTTGATGATGTAGTGAATGCCATTAGGGTCTTCTTAATAAATTCTTTCCCTAGGCCAATATCTATATTTTTCCAACACTCTCTTCTAGAAGTCTTAAAGTTTCATGACTTCAATTTAAATCTTTTATTCATCGTTAGTTAATTTTTTTGAGTAGGGAGAGGTGTGGGTCCTGTTTCTGTCTTTTATATGTGGCTATCCAGCTCTCTCAGCACCATTTATCTGGTAGGGATTCTTTTCTCTATTGTACGTTTTTGTCTGCTTTGTCAAAGATCAGATGGCAATTTAGTATCTTTCGTAACAACCTGGATGGAATTGCAGACCATTCGGCTAAGTGAAGTATGGCAAAAATGGAAAAACAAACACCACATGTACTCAACACTAAACTGGAACTAGTTGATCAACATCTGTGTGCTCCTAGAGAAGCAAAACTCAACGAAATTCAGGTGAGGGGAAGGGAAAGGGTAAATTCCCAGCTGATGGTATCAGTGTTCAAACACTCCTTGATATGGTGTACAGGTTCGTCGTACACTTTCTAGGTGAGGGGCACAACTATAACTTTGCCTTAAAATTTACGAAAGCAAACTATGTAAGCAAAATGTACGAGGTTGGATAATTAAGTTTGGTGAACTCATCCTTAGAGAAAGTGCTACATACCTCATTACTGAATATCATTATGAAGTACTGGCCTTGACCATCTGTTGACCGTAGTGATGATATTCAGCAATGAGCTATGTAGCACTTTTTCTAGGATTAGTTCACCAAACTGAATTATCAGACCTCGTACGATGCCTGCTCTGAAGGACATTCCAGAAAAAGAATACCAAAATTGCTTTGGAGGATATACTAGGTGCTGGCATCAATGCATAGCTTCCCAAGGGGAGTACCCTGAAGGTGACCATAGCAATATTTAGCAATGAGATATGTAGGTAGCACTTTTTCTAGGATAAGTTTGCAAACTTAATTGTCCAACCTTGTTATCTACCCCCCAGAATATACTGAAATAAACTTGTAAACAACAACAACAAATTCTTACAACTCAAAAAGGCACAACTCAATTTAAAAAATGGGCAAAGAACTTCAGTAAATATTTCTTCAAAGTAGATATACAAATGGCCAAAAAACACTTGAAAGTATATTCAATGTCATGAGTCATTAGGAAACCACAAATCAAAAGCACAATGGGACACCACTTCATTCTAACTAGGATGAGCATAGGCATATTTTTTTTAAAAAAAAAAAAAAAGAAAATAGCAAGTATTGGCAAGAATAAAGAGGAATTGGCACCCTCATACATGGCTGGAGGGCACATTAAATGGTGCAGCTGCTGTGGAAAACAGTTTGGCAGATATTCAAAAAGTTAAATATAGAATTACCATATGATCCTCCAAGTAAAACTTGTACTCTGGTGTTTGTAGTAACAATATTCACGGTACACAAACGGTGGAAACTCAAATATCCATCAGTTGATGAATAGAGAAACAAAATGTGGTATATCCACACAATGGAATATTCAGCAATAAAAATAATATGAGTACTGATACCAACTGGGATATGGCTGGGCCTCAAACATATTATGCTATGAAGTAGGCCAGGCACAAAAAGTCACATACTATATGCTTCACTTTACATGGGATATGTGGAACAGGAAAATCCACAGAGACAGAGAGATTAGTGGTTTCAAGGATTGGGGAAAAGAAAGAATGAGGAGATTCTGCTTAATGATTATAGGATTTCCTTGTGGCATGTTGAAAACGTTCTGGAACTAGATAGAGGTGATGATTGAACAACATGGTGAATATACCAAATGTCACTGTGCTGTGCTCTTTAAAATTGTTTAGATGGGAAGTTTTAAGTTATGTGTGTTTTCCATATTTTTTTTTAAAAAGCAAACTTCACTAAGAAGAATATGTTCCAGCTCCATCCCATGTAAACATAAAAGAGGTAAACGGTGCATTTCACCAGGGTACATGTCAAATCTACTAAGTGTAGAGTATAAATGTCTTAATACAATAATCAAGAAAGTGCGGTGAAGGCTATGTTAACCAGTTTGATGTATTTCAAATTGTATGTAAATCCAGCACATTGTACCCCATAAGTGCATTAATGTACACAGCTATAATTTAATAAAAAAAATTAAAAAGACTGAAAAAATAAAAGCAAACTTCTTACCACAGTGCTCAAAGCCCTATACCAGATCTGGGTGAATGACCACCCCTCTAACCTCTTCTCATACCATGTTACCCTGACTCATTTTACAGCAAGCATATTGAAAATCTTTTATTTATTTATTTATTTGTTTTTGAGACAGAGCCTCAAGCTATCCCCTGGGTAGAGTGCAATGGCATCACAGCTCACAGCAACCTCCAACTCCTGGGCTCAAGCGACTCTCCTGCCTTAGCCTCCCAAGTAGCTGGGACCGCAGGCACCTGCCACAACGCCCGGCCATTTTTTGGTTGCAGCTGTCGTTGTTTGGCGGGCCCGGGCTGCATTCGAACCTGCCACCGTAGGTGTATGTGGCTGGCACCTTAGCCACTTGAGCCACAGGTGCCAAGTCATTGACAATCTTTTAGCTCTAAGATCAAGTCTAACTTCTCCTTATCTTGGCATCTTTGTTCTCTTTGCCTAGAAAGTTGTCCCTCCCCACCCATATATACACATGGCTACCTCCTCCATCGAATCAAATATGACTTCCTCAGGGGAGAAAAAAAAAAAACACCTTTCTTTGGCTACCATATTTACATAGAATTTCACCAACTCTACCCCTAGTCACTTTTTTTTTTTGAGACAAAGTCTCCAACTCTTGGCCTCAAATGATCCTCTTGCCTCATTTTTTCTATTTTTAGTAAAGAGGGGATCTTGCTTTTGCTCAGGCTGGTCTCAAACTCGTGAGCTCAAGCAATCCATCCACCTCGGCCTCCCAGAGGGCTAGGATTACAGGCATGAGTCTCTGCACCTGGCCCCCTAGACATTTTCTATCTCATTATCTGGTATATATCCTTCATATCCCTCAAAATTATGTGAATTTATCTTTCCAGTTATTTTCACACTTACCTATTCCTCCATTGGAACATGACCTCCCAGGGAGCAGAAATCTTTTTTATTATTGCTATGCTTCAGGCATTTGAATAGTGTCTGTCACATAGTTCCTTAATAAATAATCATCAAATTAGTGAATAAAAAGATATACTTGAGGGCATCGCCTGTGGCTCAGTGAGTAGGGCGCCAGCCCCATATACCGAGGGTGGTGGGTACAAACTCAGTCCAGGCCAAACTGCAACCCCCCCAAAAAAAATAGCCGGGTGTTTTGGTGGGCGCCTGTAGTCCCAGCTACTCAGGAGTCTGAGGGAAGAGAATCACCTAAGCCCAAGAGCTGGAGGTTGCTGTGAGCTGTGATGCCACAGCACTCTACCGAGGATGACAAAGTGAGACTGTCTAAAAAGAAAAAAAAGATATACTTGAGACATTAGCTAATTCTCAGAATCTATCCTTCTACCTACAATGATCCTAGTAAGAAATTCACATGCAAAAGTTTATTTCTCCTACAATGCCTGGGCAACTATGGATACCCTCTGTTCTCTAGTAGGATAAACTTGTGGTCAATCTCAAAATTCTGAGTTTCTTTCTCTGAGAATTTGACTTTCCTTTCTGGCCCAAACTTAAAGTATCAGAACATGAATATTAAATGGCCTAAAATTATATCCACTACTATCTGAAAAGTTCAAAGGATTCTTACAGTAAGATAATAATAGTATATATAACTTACTTACTATTACTATTGTTGCAGTGCTAAGGAGTCCAATCTGCCTGTTATTTAAGCCAGTTAAAGAAGAACCAGGCCAGATGGGGTGGCTTCATGCCTGTAATCCTAGCACTCTGAGAGGCCGAGGCAGGTAGATTCCCTGAGCTCACAGGTTAGAGACCAGCCTGAGCAAGAAGAGCAAGACCTGCCTCTAAAAATAGCCTGACATTGTGACTGGCGCCTATAGTCCCAGCTACTTGGGAGGCTGAGGCAAGAGAATCACTTGAGCCCAGAGTTAGAGGTTGCTGTGAGCTATGATGCCACGCACTCTACTGAGGGAGACAAAGTAAGACTCTGTCTCAAAAAATTAATTAATTAATTAATGCATTAATTAATTAATAGAAGAACCGGGTACAAGATTAATAGTTTCGCTTTACAGAAATGTCAGCAATTCTGAAGAGTAGTGAGGATATCTCCTCAAAGAATTTCTCTGCTCTCCTGTTTCTCTTTTTTTATACTTTCATAGTAAAAGTAAACATTAGCAATATTATCAATCATCATAGCATACATTAAACAGATCCCCCCAAAAGGTTACAGAATATTCCCCCAGTTTTAAAGTGGTCATATCTTTAAAGTATTTATTTTTTTTCTTTAAAGTATTTCTACTCTAAACTAAATTTATAGTTAGCCAATACTTTACTAAGTGCAAAAAGTGCACTGGGTCCTTAACCGACGCGTGGGCCTTAGAGTGTCCAGGCCCCTAATTTTATCTATAGCAAAAGACCTTACAAGTAAATAACTCCAAATAAAGACACATGGTCTCATCTAACCCTCCCAGGGCCTGTCCAACAATATCCTGTGAATAATAGTTAGTTAAAATAGCAGTGACTGCCATCGCTATGCTAAATGTGATATTATAAAATCATATTTTTTAAATTAAAAAAATTCTTCTTTGACCCCTAATGCCCTCCCAGATGGCATCCCATTTTTATACTCCTGTTAAAAGTAAAATTCACTCCGAGTTGTTTATACCTCTTCAAAGGCTCATAAATCTGCAAAGCCTTAGAATGAACCCAGCAGCCACGGCAGTTCCAACATCATGAAGAAGCTAATATAATGTTCCTCACTATCTCTAGCATTTGCATTGAGTCTGATGAGAGAGAACAGCTCACACAAGTCAGGCAAAACAGATACATTACTCACGGATAAGCAGCAAGGATGAAGAGAAGGCTAGGATCCATGGAGAGCTGGTCCCTCAATGCTCAGGGAAGCTGCCCAGGGTGGTTGGAGTCTTGTCCGCATGTGACCCACATCATACCACAGTTGAACAACTCCGAAAGCACCCTGCCCTGGGCTTATACACCCCACGCACTGCTTGGCTCACTGAGCACAAATGTTGCAGAACAGAGACATAGCTCAGACTGCTTCAGATCTCCTCGGACTTTTATCGCAAGATATTGCATTCTTTGTACACTCTGAAGTGATTCCAAGAGCTTCAAGGGGGCGTGGGAAGTGCGGGGATGTGTAAGGTCATCTCAGGACCTAGTCTGTAACCTCTTTATCTCCTAATTTTCAGCTTAATCCACTTTAGCCAGGCTTTTGGCCCTAGTCCCTACTTTACCAGCTCTTTTCAAAGCCACTAGTTGCCAAATGCAGTGGCCACTCCCCCACCCCATGTTACTTAATTTCTTAGCAGAATTCAACACAATTAATCGTTCCTTCCTGAAATATTTTCTTCACTTGGATTCTGTGATACCTCACTCTTGGTTTCCTTCCTCCCTCATTGGCTACTCCTTCGGTGTGCTCATTGCTAGCTGATTTTTCTTCTTCTCACATCTTTAAATAGTAGGTTTCCCCAGGGTTCAGGGCTACAGAACATTTCTCTGTCTCTACTTATTTGCTAAATGATCTCACTCAGACCCATGGCTTTGAATCCCATCCATATATTGCTGACCTCCTTATTTTATCCGGCTTGGGTCTCTCCCTTGAATTCTAGATTTGTATATTCAGCTTCCTGCATGACACCCCCACTTGGATGCTTAACAGGCATGTCAAACTGAGCTTATCTGAAACAGAATTCTTGATACACTTTCTATTCAAAAACTGATTCCATCCCCAATATTACATCCACTTAAATGAAACAACTATTCGCATATCTGCTACAGCTAAGAACATTGAGATATCTCTAGAGCTTAGAACAATCTCCAGCACGTAGAAAAGGAAAAATAAATATTAGTTGAATAAATTAATAAAACTAATTCATATAATTATCATAAAACCTTTTCCACCTGATGTGATGGATCTATAGGATGTAGAAGACAAGACTAGACCTTCCCTTTATTGGAACAACCAATGTGTGTGTGTGTGGAGAGAGAGAGGAGTTCTTTGTATGAGAGTGAAGGTTAACAACCACTTTCCTTCTGGGAGGCCTCTGCCAAGCCTGGATATGGGCTGAGGATTGTTTTTGCCATACACAGAAGGACTGTGCTAAGTGGATAAAGATAGCAAGTTTTCACTATCTTGTAGGCTGACATGAGAGATCAGAATTTGGAGGTGCCTTGAACTCGCAGTAGGTCTCACCTTGTATTCTTCCCATGGTTTTTTCTCCACCACTTGGAGTGGCATTGGAGGCTAAGAGGGTTGGCTGGAAAATCAGAGATAAACCCCTTGCATTTTCATGATTTATAGGAGACAAAAATCTAGGCAGAGAAAGATTCTCTATCAAAAAGGAAAAATCTATTTTCCAATTTTGCCATTAATTAGTACTGAATGGAAGTAAATCTAACGCCAGTCTAGCTCAAGTCCTAATTGATTTGAGGTGATTAGTTCCCACTTTTCTGACAAAAGAGCATCACCTCTTCAGAAGGAAAATAATCATTGACACCAGATTCTCTAGTCATTTTATGCACAATTGTCAGAATATGAAAGGTTGAAGACATATGAAGAAACAGGAAATGGGCCTATAATCAAAAGGAAAATAATCAGTAGTAGAACCACTAGTGATCGGGATGCTGGATATTCTGATACATGATATAAAGTGATTGTACCTCAAAAAAATTATGCTAAGTGAAATAAGCCAGTCATGAGAAGTCAAGTGTTGTTTGATTCATCCTCGTGCAATACCTAGAATTGATCAATTCATAGAGACAGAAAGCAGATTGATAGTTGCCAGGGTCAATGGAAAAAAGGAAATAGGGAGTGACTACTTAATGGGTACAGGGTTTATTTGGGGGGTAATGAAAATGTTTTGAACTAAAGGTGGTGGTTGGACAACATTGTGAAGATACTAAATGCCACCGAATTGTGTGCCTTAAAATGATTGATTTTGGCTAGGCATGGTGGTTCATACCTAAAATCCCAGCATTTAGGGAGGCTGAGGCAGGAGGATCAATTGAGCATAGGAGTTGGAGACCAGCCTGGGCAGCATAGCGAGTCCTCATATCTACAAAAATTTTAAAAATCACCTGAGTGTAGTGGTGCACACCTATAGTCTTAAGCTACATGGGAAGCTGAACTCAAGCACAGGAGTTCAAGGTTGCAGTGAACTATAATTGTGCCGCTGCACTCCAGCCTGGGTACCAGAGCAAGACCTTATCTCAAAGCAATGAATAAATAAATGACATTATTAATTTTATGTTTGTGTATTTCATTTTAATTTAAAAGAACTCCATGAATGGGCTTATTAATAGGCTGAACACAGCAGAAGAGAGGAACAGTGAACCCAAAGCCAGTTTAATAGAAACTATCCAAATGAAATACATAGATAAAAAACAATGGAAAGAAGAGGAAAAAAGGATGGGAAATATATAGGAGATTGTCAGCCAGTTTAATGCATGTATAATTAGAATCTCAGAAGGAAAAGAGCAAGAAAATAAGGTGTAAAAGACTATTTGAAGAGATAATGGCTGATAATTTCCCCAAAATAATGACAGACATCAACCAATAGATCCAAGAATTTCAGTAAGCACCAAGCAAAATAAATGCAAGAAAACCATACCTAGGCATGTTGTAGTCCAATTTTTGAACCAAGATAAAGAGAAAAACTTAACAGTAGCCAGAGTTGGGGAAAGGCAAGTTACCTTCATTGAAGTGAAAATAAGACTAAAAACCACTCCTTCAACACAGCACAATCGGTGGATGTCAGAATATAATGTAACTGCATCCTTAAAATACTATCAATTAGGCTCAGTGCCCATAGCACATGAGTTATGGTGCCAGCTACATACACCGAGGCTGGCAGGTTTGAAATTGGCCTGGGCCAGCTAAACAACAATGACAACTGCAACAAAAAATAGCCAGGCATTACGCCCAGGGCCTGTAGTCCCAGCTACTTGGGAGGCTGAGGCAAGAGAATCACTTAAGCCCAAGAGTTGGAGGTTGCTGTGAGCTGTGATGCCATAGGACTCTAACAAGCGCAACATAGTGAGACTCTGTCTCAAAAAAAAAATACTATCTGATAAAACCACCAATATCTTTAATAAACATAGATGCAAAGATATTTCATAAGATCCCAGCAAACAGAAGCCAGCAACACATCAAATGGATTATACACCATGACCAAGTGGATTTTATCCCAGGGTCTCAAGGTTGGTTCAATATACGTAAATCTATAAATATAATTCATCACATAAACAAACTAAAAAAAAAAAGACCATATAATTCTCTCAATAGATGCAGAAAAAGCTTTTGACAATATCCAGCATCCTTTCATGATCAGAAGAACACTTAAGAAAATAGGTATGGAAGGGACTTTTCTTAATCTGATAGAGGCCATCTATAGCAAACCCACAGCCAATATCATATTGAATAGAGTAAGATTGAAAACATTTCCACTTAGATCAGGAACCAGGCAAGGATGCTCACTGTCTCCACTGCTTTTTAACATTGTAATGGAAGTCGTAGCCATCACAATCAGGCAAGAGCAGGTGATCAAGGGTATACAAATAGAGTCAGAGGAGATCAAACTTTCACTCTTCGCAGATGATATGATTTTATACCTGAAAAACCCCAGAGACTCAACCACAAAACTCTTAGAAGTGATCAAGGAATATAGTAGCATCTCAGGATACAAAATCAATACTCACAAATCAGTAGCTTTTATATATACCAATAATAGTCAAGCTGAAAAAACAGTCAAGGGCTCTATTCCCTTTACAGTCGTGCCAAAGAAGATGAAATATTTGGGAATTTACCTAACAAAGGACACAAAAGATCTCTATAAAGAGAATTATGAAACTCTGAGAAAAGAAATAGCTGAAGATGTTAACAAATGTAAAAACATACCATGCTCATGGCTAGGAAGAATCAACACTGTTAAAATGTCCATATTACCCAAAGCAATTTACAAATTTAATGCAATCCCCATCAAAGCACCACCATTATACTTTAAAGATCTGGAAAAAATAGTACTTCATTTTATATGGAACCAGAAAAAACCTGAATAGCCAAGACATTACTCAGAAATAGAAACAAAGCAGGAGGAATCATGCTGCCAGACTTCAAACTATACTATAAATCATTAGTGATCAAAACAGCATGGTACTGGCACAAAAACAGAGGGTTAGATGTATGGAACAGAATAGAGAGCCAAGAGATGAACCCAGGTATTTACC
>CAUYQV010148922.1:0-35009 GCA_963574575.1 Galagoides demidoff
AGCAACCTCCAACTCCTGGGCTCAAGCGAGTCTCCTGCCTCCGCCTCCCAAGTAGCTGGGACCACAGGCGCCCACCACAACGCCTGGCTATTTTTTGGTTGCAGCCATCATTGTTGTTTGGCGGGCCCGGGCTGGGGATTCAAACCCGCCACCTTAGGTGTACGTGGCTGGCGCCTTAGCCGATTGAGCCACAGGCGCCGAGCTGTTTTGTTCTTTTTCTTTAGGACTGCCTTGTCTCTTTGGGGTCTTATGTAGTTTCACACAAATTTTAGGATTTTTTTTTGGTTTTTGTTTTTGAGACAGTCTCATTATGTCACCCTTGGTAGAGTGCTGTGGCATCACAGCTCACAGCAACCTCAAACTCCTGGGCTTAAGCAATTCTCTTGCTTCAGCCTCCCAAGTAGCTGGGACTACATGGGCCCACCATAATACCTGACTATTTTTTTATTGTTGTTGTTGTCATTTTTGTTTAGCATGCCTGGGCCAGGCTTGAACCCACCAGCCCTGTAGATGTGGCCGGCACCCTAACTACTGAGCTACAGGTGCTGAGTCTTCTTTTTTTTCAATTTCTGTGAAGAATATCATTGGTATTTTGATAGAGATTGCATTAAATCTATAGATTGCTATGGGTATTGTTGTCATTTTAACAATATTAATTCTTTCAATCCATGAGTATGGGATATCTTTCCATTTGTTTGTATCTTTTTCAATTTCTTTCATCACTGTTTTATGGTTTTCTGTGTGGATAGAGATCTTTCACTTCCATGGTCAAATGGTTAAATTTATTCCTCAGTGGGTTTTTTAGGGGGAGTAAGATATTGTAAATGGAATTGTATTCTTATTTCTTTTTCAGTAAGTTTGTTGTTCATGTTTGAAAATGCTACTGAATTTAGTATATTATTAATTTTGTATTCTGCAACTTTACTGAATTTGCTTATCATTTCTCACTGTTATTTTGTAGAATCTTTAGGTTTTTCTATATACAAGGTCAAGTCATCTGCAAACAGGGACAATTCGACATCGTCCTTTTCCATTTGGGTGTTTTTATTTCTTTCTCCTACCTAATTACTCTGGCTAGGACTTCCAGTACAATGTTTAATTAGAATATTGAGAGTGGGCATACTTGTCTTGTTCTAGCCCTTACAGGAAAAATTTTCAGCTTTTTCACATTCAGTAAGATGTTAGCTGTGCATTTGTCATATATGGCCTTTTTAATGTTCAGGTACTTTCTTTCTATACCTAATTTATTTATTATTATCTTTTATCATGACAGGATGTTTCCTTTTTTTTTTTTTCTGAGACACAGTCTCACTCTACTGCCCAATTAGAGGGCTGTGGCTTCAGCCTAGCTCACAGCAACCTCAAACTCCTGGGTTCAAGTGATCCTCTAGCCTCAGCCTCCCAAGTAGCTGGGACAATAGGCATACAACAACATGCCTGGCTAATTTTTGTATTTTTGGTAGTGACAAAGTCTCACTCTTGCTCAGGCTGGTCTCAAAATCCTGAGCTCAAGTGATCCCCCTCCTCAGCCTCCCAGAGTGCCAGGATTACAGGCATGAGCCACCATGCCCAGCCAGGATGTTGAATTTTATCAAGACCTTTTTCTGCATCTATTGAGATGATCATATGATTTTTGTCCTTCATTCTATTAATGTGATGTATGACATTTATTGATTCACCTATGTTGAACTATCCCTACATTCCTAGCATAAATCCCACTTGATCATGGTGTATTATCTTTTTGATGTGCTGTAGGATTTGGTTGGTTAGTATTTTATTGATGATTTTTGTATTTATGTTCAGAAATATTGGGCTTTTTTGTGTCCTTGTTTGGTTTTGTTATAAGGGGTATTTATGTTGACTTCATAGAATGAGTTAATGCTTCAATTTCTTAGAATAGTTTGAGAATTGGTACTAATTCTTCTTTAAAAGTTCAGTAGAACTCAGCAGGAAAGCCATCTCATCTGAACTTTTCTTTGTTATTAAAACTTTTTATTACTAATTCAATCTCATTACCTGTTATTGGTATTTTCAGATTTTTTATTTCTTCTCTGTTCAATCATGCACCGAGCCTATGTCACCATTTTGGAAATGGAACTTCCTCTTACTTCATTTTAATAGAACATATCGTACATACTTTCTTGAAAAAGGGTACAAGGGCTTGGCGCCTATGGCTCAAGCGGCTAAGGCACCAGCCACATACACCTAAGATGGCAGGTTCAAATCCAGCCTGGGCCTGCCAAACAACGATGGCTGCAACCAAAAAAATAAAAAATAAAAAATAGCCGGGCGTTGTGGCGGGTGCCTGTGGTCCCAGCTACTCGGGATGCTGAGGCAGGAGACTTGCTTGAGCCCAGGAGTTGGAGGTTGCTGTGAGCTGTGATGCCACAGCACTCTACCCAGGGGGACAGCTTGAGGCTCTGTCTCAAAAAAAAAAAAAGAAAAAGGTACAAGGACAGTAACTCTGTTGAAACTTTATATATCTGAAAATATGTTTACTTTCATATTTAGATAGGTATAAAATTTTATTTTGTAAAGAATATTTTTTTCAGAATTTTTATAGCATTTCTTCTTTTCTAGTTTTCATTGTTTAATAAACTATGAGCCAGTGTAATCAGTAGCAAAACCAGATGTCAAGCCCACTTCTAATTCTAAGCCTGGGAACGTTCTTCTCTCATAATGCCCAGCCTCTACATATTAAAGAATAGAGGAATAAAATATGGATATTTCCAGCAGTACTCGCAATTTGATAAGAAACTCATTTGTAGACCTAAAGCTTCAATCAAATAAAGTTATAATGGTAAAATAATCAATATATGTAGTTAAATTGGGGGACAGAGCTCCTAAAATCATAGGGCTATAACTGTTCTATTTTTCTTGGGGCTTCAGAAATTGGGTGCTGGGAAACAATTCTTAGAGGTCTCTCATATTTTTGCATATCTTCAATAAACAAGCACTAGTCAGCTCTAAACAAAATAAGGAACTTGGAGCTGAGCTCACTTCTGAGATTATTGCATTAAGATGAAGGTGGAAAATAGACACGGTAATACCTGTTAATAGAGAGCCTTGAATTCCAAGTAGGGACTTTGAGCTTTATTCCATAGGTAACAAGGAAATAGTTACTATTTCTAATCAAGAGAATGACAGTTTAAGTAAGATTATTCTAATAGAAATAATTTGAATACTTGATTATAAATGGTTGTGTAGTGGCCAAAGAATGAAGTAAGAAAGATCAGTTAGGAGACAATTTAAATATTTCAGACCAGAGGCATCGAATAATCAAGTAACGGTGGTAGTGTTGATGTATCTGATATGAAGGCACAAACCTCTTACTGGCTATAAACTGCTCTTGGAAAATGAGTAAACAGTTTACCTTTCAGATGACAGTGTGTTTATCACACATCAGCCCCAGGAACCACTATCCAAAATAAGTCTTTCATGTAGTTAAATTGATTTTTTTCCATATTGTTCCCAATAACATGGATATAAAGACATATCTTGGTTTAAAGCAGACGTGTTTAAGTAGAGCTTGTTTATTCTAGCATTAGTCTTCAGTTGTGAAGGAGGGGACAGTAATATTATCTTAAAATGATAGGAATTTGAGAGTTCAGTGAAACAATGTTAAAATTTTGGCTTAAGCTTTTAGTTTATAAACATGTTAATAGGTTTTTTCTATATGATTAGAATAGGAAATGGGCATTTACCCTGAATACTCTATTATAGGGCTTTGTGAATCCAGAACAGTCACAAATTGTAGGAAATTGCAGTGAACATTTTAGGCTATTCAGGGAAGAAGAAATCATCGCACTAGTTGTATTCCACTTATGACTGAAAACTCACCTTCTCAAATATTGCCACGATTTTCAGCAAGCAAGATCGGTTAGGTTTACCATTTTGGGGACTACTAAAAAGTGTTGGGTGTCTCAGCATGTTAATCAGTTTGGTGAAAATATTTCAAATTGTATATAAAATCAGCACACTGTACCCCATGACTGCATTAATGTACACAGTTATGATTTAATAAAAAAAAAGTATTGGGTGGACATCACTGGTTTCATGTACTTGTTAACTTCTTTCATTTTTCTCTTTGCTGACCAAAGGAAATTACAAACCATTATGTGCAACTGTGACATCATTATAAATTTATGAGAGAAGCAAATGACTCCTTTGACAGATTTGAGAATGCAAAGGCCTTAAAGAGAGGCTGTCATCAAAATATAATTCCATTCCGTACTCCCAAACCTGATCTTTCTCAAACTTTCTTCTTTTCTGGTACCAATGAAGAGAAAATAAATTATTTTTTAAGTTTCATCCACTCTACTGCTACTATATATTCAGTTCTTCAAACAAATTCATAATTGTATTCGGTGTTTATCTTAAGTACAAGGTAAGTCTTATGGGAAATATCATTCCCTAATGATAAAGAAAGGAATATAAAAGCTCATGAGTGGTAAGCCAGGCCCTTCAAAGTATGCCCGTTTTAACTAGATCTGAAATAATGAAAACTAGGAACTGGACATTTTTGAATATGGCATTCTCAATAAAAGCCAGGAAGAGTTAAACTCACCAAGAAGGCCCAAAGAAACATAGTCTAATGACTATTACGCTAAATGCCTAGTATTAGTAAAATTTCACAGAGTCTTGATCAGGTAGCATAAGAAAGTCAATAATGGGTAAGACAATCAATCAAGCTGCTAAAAAAACCAATTACCCTCACCACTAAAATTAAAAGATGAGAAAAACTAAAACAAAAAGATAAGGATTGTAGTAGATTATAAAAGGTGGTCCACAAATTCCTACATATAAACCCCTGTGCTCTATGACCTCATACCATGGATAAACCTAGACTAGTCTATTGATGGTGACAGATACATGGCTATCACTCCACCAGACATGTATGGAGTCTAGACAATCTTGCTGAATTTGATGAAAATAGCACCCAGGCAACCATAAAACTGTGAGAGATAACAGATACTGTCGTAATCTACAAAGTTTTGCACGGTACATTATGCAGCAAAAGTTAACTAACATAGAAAGTAGTACTAGGATTGGAGTACTGCTGTTACAGTAACCTAAAAATGCAGCATTAGCTTTGGAACAAAGCAATGGAGAGAGATTGTAAAAATGATGGGAAAATGTTAGCCAAAATTGAGAAAGGGGAGAATGAACTATTAGTGGGAGCTAAAAAATTGGTAACAAACTACTAGTGCAGTTTGAAAAAATGGAAACCTGTGTTAAGCAGCATTGAAATGATAGCAAAACTTGGCAGCACGCATCGCTCAGTGGGTAGGGCAGCGGCCACATAAACCCAAGCTGGCAGGTTCCAACCCAGCCAGGGCCAGCTAAAATAGCATTGACAACTGCAACAGCAACAACAAAAATAGCTGGGCATTGGGGTGGGCACCTGTAGTCCCAGCTACTTGGGAAGCTGAGGCAAGAGAATCGCTTAAGCCCAAGAGTTTGGGGTTGCTGTGAGCTGTGACACCACAGAACTCTACCAAGGGTAACATCGTAAGACTCTATCTCAATAAAAAAAAAAAATAGCAAAACTGTTGCCTACGATAACTTGGAAGATAGAAGATTTACCTAATGATTTTGTAGAATCACCTAAGGAGATTTCCAGGCAAAATGCTAAAGGAGTAGGTTTTTCTTAATTGCATAAGATAAAGTACCAAAAGAGAGAGAGGGTTAAAAGAGCTGAAGAAAGACACGTGCAGTTTTCCTGCAGAATTCATACACAATATAAAGAAACTAGGATTCAAGAACTGGAAAACCAAAATCAGTTCATATTTTTGGTCCCGCTAGCCATTAAGAATTGACTTCCTGGCTCAGCACCTGTAGCTCAGCAGCTAGGGCGCCAGCCACATACACTGAGGGTGGCAGGTTCAAACCCAGCCTGGGCCTGCCAAACAACAATGTCAGCTACAAACAAAAAATAACCAGGCGTTGTGACAGGCATCAGTAGTCCCAGCTACTTTGGGAGGCTGAGGCAAGAGAATAGCTTAAGCCCAAGAGTTTGAGATGGCTGTAAGCTGTGACACCATGGCATTCTACTGAGGGCAACACGGTGAGACTCTGTCTCAAAAAAAAAAAAAAAAAAAGAACTGACTTCCTGGTAAAGATCCAAATTAAGGATGTGGCTTTTAACAAAGACCTTTTGCTAAACCACTGAACTGTGTAAGGTGGTGCCTAGAATCTTAAGGTTGTGGTATCACAGCACCCTGTCATACAGCCCAAAGGTGAGAGGGACCTTCTCCAAAAGACTTAGTAATATGATCTTTTAGGGCATGGAGTATGCCCAAATCAGATACATAGGAATCCCATGAAGTTTTTAAAAGAGTTGTATTGATAAAATCTCTGCCAGCTTAGACTATAACAGAAAAGGTTCAAAATGAAAAGATTTCTCTGGGCCTCCAATTTTCTACATACAAGAAGCAAGAAGCTAACAAATCTACCCAGCTATAAGCATAAGACATTTTGTATTGAGAAGTAATGGTATCTCAGAAGGTAGAGGAAAGACCCTAGGGACAGTAAACCCCCTTCCTCTGAAAAGAGTGTCAGGGGCCTCTAGCTATGGAGTCAGTCCTAGGGACAATTCGGCCCTAATCAATTCTGCTTCTTGAATAATCAATTCAATTCTGCTTTTTGAATAAAGAGAACCTAAGAACACGCTAGACTTCAGAATTGTTGGGGACCGCTAACTGCTACATGTCTACCATTCTTCCCCTCTTTAAACGAGAACGTTTACTGCAGTTACCTTGTCTCACTATTTTATGTAGGATATGGGGGCAGATAGTTTCAAGAGGAACCGGACCTGAGAAGCTGCACTCAAGGAGCTGCATCTACATCTGGACTACTTGTATATCACAACACCCTGGACTTTGATCCTCACACCTGAGGATAAAATAATGGGGAGAGTTTCAGGCAAGCAGGGAGTTTTCTCTCTTTTGCTCACTGTATTCTGAACACCTAGGGCAGTGATGGGCTCAGGGTAGGCACTCAATAAATATTAATTAAATTAGAGAATAAACCTTTTCGTCATTTTATTATTCTTTTGCATTGTATTAGCAGACACTTTTGGTTTTCATTGCCAAAACCCAAAAAACCAAATGTGACCTAAATGTGGCATCTCGGTCATAGTCATAGTCAATACTTTCAAAGAAGAAGTACAATCTCAATGTGAATCCAGCTGCTTGCTCAGAATATCATAAGGAAATAAGAGAACTCCTTCAAAGCTCCTAAAATGATCAGTTTGTGCCCTGAAGCATGAGATTCTATTACCCTTATCTTAGTATTCATAACTACAGTATTATGACTGGTCATAAAATTATCTAGCCTTTCTAATTCATCCAGTGACTGAATCTGTGCTCTCCCAGGGTAGTAAATTCATCGGGTTGGCAATATGTTGAGTGAGGTAATATTTTCCTTGTGCTTTTTTCACTCTAAAATTATATCAGCCATTAATTTTGCAGAATGAGTGACCCTTGTCTTAATAGGTGGAAGACACAAAATTAAGAAAATTGAGCCTGTCCATGACGATGTTATTTTAGCAATTTTGTATGGTAATGTTCCATTTATCATGTGAACATGTGGCTGGGTTAGAAGTGGATGAATAGCTAATTACTTTCCTTTTAGATTTTTTTTTTTTGGTACCTTCACAAGAGAACAGAAAGAAAATTTCAGAATAAAGGGAAAAGAAAGAAAACAAACAAAGAATATATAAGAATGTCTGAATCATGGGCTATTAGAATTCTGTTCTTTAAAATTGTCATGGTCTGAGATAATAATATAAAGAAAATTGATTCACCAGTTTCAAAGTTGAAATTTTCCTGGGTGACCGTAACAGTTTTTGACTACTTCTATCCCTTAGGTTAGAACCAAATGTAAGGAGGAGGATTTGCTCTTGACAGAATTTTATTCTTAAGGATAAAGTTGTCTTTAAAACCATTAACAGAGTATTTTCTAATACAATTATTTCCCCGGACCTGGGTGTATGTCATTTTTCACAGGGTGTAGTCCATTTCATTGAAATGTATAAGGTCAGCTAATAAGGGCCAGTTGCTGCCTGCTACATGATTAATCAGGTTGGGGGCCTCAGTAGGATTAAGCTTTGGAATAAATAAGGATTATTTATTTATTTAGCCTTGATGATTCAAAAGAGCTTTGCTCACTGTACTAATCACAAATTTTTTTCCATAAAAATACAAGAGTCTCCCTTATTTGAGGTAAACTCCCAGTGAACTCTCTTAGGGATAATATGCAATCCTAGTATAGAGCAAGAAATGATGGCTATCAAGGAATGAAACAGTGAAGCATTCTGTCATTTGAGGGTTTTAGGGAATGAAAAGTGTACACACCAATAAATAAAACCACTAATATTGCAAATTATAACATACTGTTAATCAATATCATGTGTCCCTTAGAAAATAATCATCACAGCTGGAAAGGATTTTGCAATCATATGGTATGTATACAACTAGAACATCCTAGCACTCTGGGAGGCTGAGGTGGGTGGATTGCCTGAGCTCAAGAGACCAGCCTGAGCAAGAGTGAGACCCTGTCTCTAAAAATAGCTAAGCACTGTGGCAGGTGCCTGTAGTCCCAGCTACTCAGGAGGCTAAGGCAAGAGGATCACTTGAGCCAAAGAGTCTGAGGTTGCTGTGAGCTATGACTCCACAGCACTCTACCAAAGGTGACAAAGTCAAACTCTGTCGAAAAACAAACACACAGAGACATAAACAAAACCCCTGAACATCTTACAGAACAGGAAATAAGAATCTGAGAAATAAGATGATGTGTTCAAGATAACAGAGCTACTTCGTGGAAGGCAGAAAGGATGGGCAACAGTACTGCCTTTCATTGACAGCCAATGATTCCACCTAGGTCATAAGGTAATAATATCTTAAGAGGGTAACCCTCTGACACATGACCAACACCTTGGCACTTTAATATTTCCCAGGCAATTTTTTTGCTCAAACCCACAGAAATCTACTCCTCATTCTCCAGAATCTGGAACACCAAAAGCCTATTTTAATGCAGGGAAAGCAACTTAGAAATTTACAAAGAAAAAGCTGTGCTGTATCACTTCATCCTCCATATGATCCTGCTGCTGAAAAATGAGTAGAGTGACTGAAGTCTTTTCAGTAGTGTCGCCTTCAGTGCATGTGGCAACTCTGACAAGTATGCTGATCTAATCTATACTAAGATATTATTTCCCTAAACATGTGATTCCAGTTTTCTTTATATTATGGTGCATAATTATAATTTTAGGTCACATATCATGAGTCCGACGAGACACCTGAAATCATCCCTCTGCTGCTTCTATTACTTCTAATTTTCTATTCTTTAGGGATATTTTTATTCTGTATGTGTCCTTCTGGCACATGGAGTATGTCGTAATGAGTATATTTATGAATCTAACCATTGGGAGTGGAAACTGATGTATTATGTAGTCTTGCACCTCACGTGCAGCTGAATTATAATGCAGATCTTAACAGCCAAGAAATCTGTGCTCAGAGAGAAAAAAGAATTCCACAACATAAACCATGTTCTTGGCACTAGCCTTGAATACTGGACATTCATAACCTACAAATGCCCAGACTATAAATTTGCAAGTTGTATTAATATGGCGGTAAAAGTTGCTCTTCTGAAAGCTGCACTTGTAAAATATTTATAAATTCACATGGTTGTTCCTGGCAAATAACTACATCTCTCAGCTCTGTCTGTTTGCTCCCAAAGCTATAGGGTTGGTGTCCTGTGTAATTCACAATATGTTCAGAAAAAATTATTTTGAAAAAATTAAGAGGAAAAATATTTTGTTGTAGGGGGAAATCTATCTATCTGTCTGCCCCTCCAGTGGCTGGTGTCACTGTTTGATCTCCTGAGATCTTTTCTCATCAAGGCTTGTTCTCTGAACAAGTTTTCATTTTATTGAACTTATCTAGTTTCCAAATTAGCAAGGCATGTCCTGTGGGGTTATCTTAAAAATCCCACATTAATATGTAAAATGCAGTATGAGCATTTCAGTCAGATGGTGAGGGATTTTTTTGTATATATTAGATCCTTGTAGTATTTAGAGGATCCTTCACATAGAAGACCCTCTAAATAGACTTGTCTAGGTAATTTGTTGTTTCTTGAGAGAGGAGAAAAATAAAAAGAGAAAAGGCATCAGATTGCATTTTCACATGGATGTGTGCTATCAACAGTCATTCTTTTCAGTCTGTTATTTCTGGGGGGGGGAGGGGGGAAGCCCTGTCAAACTCCAAAACAAGGCCTACTAATAGACTGAGTACAACAAAAAGTGCTTTATATTTACACAATTTTTATATTTATATAAAATTTTATATTTACACATATCTCTAGATTTTCCTTCCCTTTGCCCCCACAAAAAAATAATTGTTAGACAGACAGAACAGTTCAAGGTGAGATCAGAGATGTAAAATACCATATACTACCATAGTTCTTAGCTTTCCGGGTAATGTATCCCTTTCCGACTCTGATGAAAATGTGGGCTGTATCCCCAGAAAATACAAGCACACCCACACACACAGAGACAAAAAACCCATATAACATATACTTTTGTATACAAACTCAGGCATTCAGAGTCCACCAATACCATTCCACAGACCACCGGAGAAGAAGAGGAAAAAATTATATCAAACGCTAGAATAAGAGTACCACTAAGCACTAATCTTTGTAGCCAAACCAGAAGGAGAATTCAATTGGCTGTACAGCTTCAATGCTTACTAGAGAAAAAAATACACATCAGGTTTTCAGGAGACACAGTTTAAGAGGAATTTGTCAGGTGGATCAATCCTTGATTAATTATTAAATACTCCATGAAAAATATCTTTAACAGCAGTTTTGTAAAGGTGTAAAAACAATTTTTCTTATGACCATTTTTACATTGTTCTCTTAGTAAATCTGAGGATATCCTTATCAAATAGTAATTTTTATAGGTAGTTATACCAACCAAGCCAGGTAATCTGGCTTCTGTATCTGACCTGACATAGCAACAAATGCTTTCCCTCTACAGAAAACTCCAATATTCATAACGAACAATGTGCCTGCAGTGGCCTTCCTTGAACTACAACTAAGAAGTTGCAACCTCAGCAAAGCCCCCTGGGAAATGTGCAGACTCACTGACCCATATACCTGAAGGGACTCACATGCCAGAAAGTTAACCCTAAGCAAGGCACCACATAAATTCAGGAGGCAACACCAAAAACAATAAATAGGTTAGAGCAGGAATAAAGTTGTGTCCTGCTTGATTTCTGCACACTGTAGAGAATCCTGTAGTTTATTCATTGAAATTTTTTTTTGTCTATAAAGCTTTTCAAATCAGGCATATCTCCCAGGAATGGAAACACTGATTCCATACCAAGGGTCCATCAGGAACAGAAGTGGTCAGGAAAACCCAAAGCCACCTCAGGAAGAA
Source organism: Galagoides demidoff (assembly GCA_963574575.1). Lineage (NCBI taxonomy): Eukaryota > Metazoa > Chordata > Mammalia > Primates > Galagidae > Galagoides > Galagoides demidoff. The sequence continues at coordinate 11,438 of CAUYQV010148922.1, forward strand.
TAGTATTGCAGATTATTTTTTGATAAAATGGCCTAATTATGTTGAGCCACTAAGTGCTGGTCTGGTGATTAGCAGCCCAAATCATAAACATATAATTTTTTCCCCAAAGAAATTTCTATGTAAGCTTTTAAAAAGCAGTATGAAATAATGTCTTAACACGCCAGAAGAACAGAATTTCTTGTTAAGAGATGCTTACGATAGAAAAGCCTGAAATTACCTGTCTAAAGAATGTCAAAATAGTCATTTTTTTCTTCCAGTGACTATTAGGATTTACTTGGGGATTTACTGAAGAGGGATTCACTCAGTGGGATTCAATTAATTTTGCACTTGCCATAGGATACGAAAAGAGTTTGCAACATTTGGGGTTGAAGGCTCTGAGTTAAATCTTCTTACCATTGCCTTGGACATAATCAGTGGCTAGAAAATTCTAAGAACAGCAGCCTTTTTCTCTCCAGAACTTCCTTTCAGGTGACATCTGGGGTGAATTAAGTTTCTGTTCAGTTCTAGCTTCAACTACAGATGTGGAGGTGTAAATGTGCTTTCCAGGAACTGTAGATTATATGGTCATGATATAGACCATTTTTATTAGGAGCTCAAGTACCGCATTTCCAGAAATATGAAGAATGACAGCAAGGAAAAAAGCCTTTAGAGCTTAAATTACAACCACATCTAATGAACTCAGAGGTGTTTTTCACTTACTAGGGTATTGCTTTTCAACTCCTGTAGCTTAAATGAATCTCGTGATCATAACAGTAAATATGGGTTCCAAAGGTATCCCAGGAGGTATCATTAGTCACATATTACATCCTTTTCTAATTTGTACCCTTTCCTGTGAAACCTTGAAACAGGGTTTCCCAGGACTGCTGAAACCTCCAGAATTTCATGTTTCCCTCAGCAGTCTACAATAACCCTTAGTCTGAATGACATGTATTATTTCCTCAGCAAACATGTGATGTGGGAAGCTTAGTAAAAGATTTATTATAAGAAAAGGCTCGATGTTTTATTTCTCCCTTAATTGAATACATTATTGCTCTGTGTTTAGAAATGCTGTGTTGATATATTGCGCCTCAGAACAACTATGCACATGCCATCTGCAGCGGGAAGGTTTATTAGACTACAAATCAGGATGCAGATGTTGGAGGGAGAGCTACATATGCTACGTCTTAATACATTACAACACATTTTAAATCTATAAATCATGGTGGTCCAGGGTTTTATTTTTAAAAATTAAATATTAGTACTTATAAAAATGTGAGAACTAGAAGACCTCTCTTCATCATACACATGATAGGTAAAGTGACAGGCTGCTGAGGGGGGAGGTTTAATCCTGGCGATGGGAAAAAGGAGTCCCTTCAAAAGAAAGACCTCACATTCTTATTCCTTAATACTAGCACAAAATGTCCATATTTATAGTCAACACTCTGAGCCCAATGAGCAGATAAGTCTTTTGGGAGTATAAATGATCACATTTTTATTGATCTATTTCACAAATTTAGATTTTTCATCCATTTACTCAAAGATCATTTATTGAGTGCCTGTTACTTGCTAGGTGACACTGTGCGCTAGGATTTTATTAAAATAATATTCACTTGTATCATTTTGATGCAAGAAGAGCTGCTGAATTTTCTTTTCTTTTTCCAACTATTTCAAGTTCAGGCCTAAGAATGTACAAATTGCCTCCATAAAGTTTGTAAGAATATACCAACTCTTCCATTGGTCAAAAAAATTAGACAAAAGTTGGTCAGTGCAGTTGAAAGGATTGCCTTCCTGCGAGACAATGTGGTTCTTTTCCATTAATTTCTCTAAAATATAACTCAATTATATCAATCTTAAATAAATAAAACTGAGGATGCTCACACTTTCCAGAAGGATTAATGTTCTACAGATCTATTGATCTTCTGCACTCTTCTTAAAGTATCCTGGGTAATCTTTACCAACACTTTGTTCTGATCTACTTGCCTGTCATCTGAGGCTCTTCTAGCTCTTTACAAATACATTTGCACTTTATTCATCATGCTTATTCTATGGATAAAGACTGAACATTACTGGCACTTACAATGGAGAGATTTTTTTAAAAATTAGATTAGATATACCTTTTTTTTTTGCAGTTTTTTTTTTGGCTGTGGCTGGATTTGAACCCGCCACCTCTCGCATATGGGACCAGCGCCCTACCCTTTTGAGCCACAGGTACCACCCTAGATATGCCTTTTAAAATAGGGTGTAGATCTTCAAGAGAAAGTGGTTTTCTCCTTTGGTTGAGTAGCACAAGCAAGAGCAATGATTCGAGAAACCACTATAGAAATATGTATCTCACCCAGAAAAGGAGAAGACCTTACTTCCTATTAAGCCTAGTTGGACAGGTGATTATCATTAACCATAGATAGCACTTGTATGACAGTGAAGTTTGGATGGCACTGTAACATACACTGTCTCATCTGCCACGCAAAGGAGGCATGTGTTCATTCATTCCTCAAATATTTTATGAATGCCTACTAGGTGTCAGAAATTGCACTTTGTGCTGGGAAAGCAAAAATGAGTAAGACAAATTCTCAGCAAGCTTATTTTCTAATTGAGGAAGATGTAAGTCCTTAGATCATTACATGTTGTAATGCAGACATGATGACGTACTGAGACAACACAAGATTACTGGTATCTTAGCTCCATCTTACAGAAAAGGTGACTGACTGATCAGAAGTATTGCTGGTACCGTGATGAGGCAGTTTTACCAATTAAATGAGAAAATTAAATTAGTACAATGCCAGCCCACAGTAAGGTTATTACTGAAGAGGTAACAGAATAATAGTTTGGAGTATAGACCTGTATCACACTTTTTTTTTTTTTTGAGACAGAGTCTCACTATGTCACCCCGGATAGAGTGCTATGGCATCACAGCTCACAGCAACCTCAAACTCTAGGGTTTATGGCAGGATTACAAAGTAGCTGGGATTACAGGCACCTGCCACAACACCCAGCTATTTTTTGGTCGTAGTTGTCATTGTTGCTTGGCAGGCCCAGGCTGGATTCGAACTCACCAGCTCTGGTGTATGTGTCTGGCGCCTTAGCTGCTGAACTACATGTGCCAAGCCTGTATCAAACTTTTTAACTGGGATCCTAGCTCCTTCATAGTTTATGTGGCCTTGGAAAACTTATATGATCAATCCAGATCTCAGTTTCCCAAGGGCTAAAATGGGAATAACCATTGTAACCACTTCTCAGGTTGTGATTTTGAAAATAAGTTGTCACACATGCTCAAAAAATGCTACCCATGGTAATTATCAAAGCTGGGGGCAGGTTTGAAAACTTTCTATTACACCAAGCTTCTAGCAGATCTCTCACAAAACAAATATTGTGGCCTTGAAGAATAAGATGTTCTTACGTTTCACTATGGGAAGGAGAGCTCCCTGTCAAATAGGTCAAGGTAGGAAAAGGCAGGAAAGGAGGGAGTAAAAAGAGAGGGAAAACATGGAAACTAGTGAGGGCAGGGTAACAGAACTTGGGCAGAGGTTGGACTCAACAAAACTGAGGGAAATAGCTTAGAAAACAGAGGGAGATGCCATCCACATATCTTATAGTTTTTCCAGCACTAAATGAGACATAATTGTTCTAACATATCCACTCCATATTTTGCTAGTGGGGGCTTTTTTGTTGTTAGATAATTCCTAAAATGTTATCAACAGAGCTTAACGAGGTGAGAATATCCAAAATAGTCAAAGAATTCCCTTTGAAGGTGTTTGGTGGAAACATGTTCCTTTCTCTCATTTGGATTCCCACACAGAAACTCTTGGACATGAAATAGAGACAGATATTGGTCTATAATGTCTTGTGGTATCAATAGGATGTTCATAGCTGCTACTTTCTGTTAGGGGACTAAGTTGGCCCTATCAAAACCTTCCCCCTCCTCTTCCTTTCCTGCTAAAACAAAGTACACAAAGGACCTAGTTAGCCCCCTCCCAAAATTCATGCCAAAGGACCTAACCCACCAAAGCCCTCTGGGCAAGCAATTGAATTTGCCCACCACTAACTGCCTGATATAAAAGGGGTCTCCAACTGCCCCCCAAGGACAGATGCCATCTTTGCCCTACCCAGGCAAGTCTCTGACCCTTTCATTAAACCCGGCCTGAACCTTTCCAGTCTTTGGGTATAGCACCAACCCCCTTTCACTTTTCATTCATTTTAGTTTTTGAATAGGTGATTTAAATGTTCTTTCTGTACATAATGAGATAGGAATTGAACAATTTAGAATATTTTCAGAGAATGAAGGAATTTTAATCTGTGATTTAAATATCAATTTAATGGATCTCTGTTCTTGTACCAGAGATTATCTGAAGCCTCTCTCTAGAAATAAATATCCTAACCAATAATCATCAAATGACTGATTAAAATGGGACTATAAGACCAGGCATGGTGGCTCACAGCTGCAATCCCAGTACTTTGGGAGGCAAAGGCAGGAGGATAACTTGAGGTCAAGAATTTGAAGTTGCAGTTGGAGGTTGGCTATTAAAAGAACTATGTTTTATTGCCAAAATCTGAGCTAGCCTAGAGGAGGATACTAGTTGAGTCATCTTAGTATTAATGATGTATAACAGAAATTTGTAATTCTACATAAAGAGCTAGATTTAAGGAACTTTTTCCTCCCAATGTTTTCTAATGTAATAAATCGGCCTGTGACATAACAAATACGATCAGAAAGGTAATAAAAGAAGACAAGCAAAGTGTTTAGCCTGAGCAACAAAGCGAGACTCTGTTTCTACAAAAAACAGAAAAAAACAGCCAGATGTGGTGGCATATGCCTCCAGCTACTTGGGAAGCTGAGGCTGAAGGATTGCTTGAGCCCAGGCATTTGAGGTTGCACTGAGCTATGATGACACCACTACACTTTAGCATAGGCAACAGAATGAGACCCTGTCTCAAAACTAAGAAATAAATAAAGTGAGTATATTTTATTCTTTGAGTGGCTAGCTTCCTGTGAAAGAATATATACATTGTGTGCCTTCTTTTATCACCTTTCTGATAATATTGGTTATGTCATAGGCAAATTTATTACATTAGAGAACATTGGGAGGAAAAAGATCCTTAAGTCAAAGCTCTTTCTGTATAATTACCAATTTCTTTTATATATCATTATTGCTAAGATGACTCAGCTAGTATCCTTGTCTAGGCCAGCTCAGATTTTGGTGATAAAACACAGTTCTTTTAATAGCCAGCCCCAGTGGCATTTATTGTTAGTTCTGATACCTATTGGACCAGTCTTTGCATACTTAGTGCATGAGCAGGCAAAATGGAAATTTTTACTCTAAGCTATGTGCTATACTTTGCATATGAAACAAAGTTGTTTAAATATATGTGGGAAATTCAAATGTACTTTCTCTGCAAAGAAAATTAACCCAAGAACAAGGTACAGTTTGAGATTACATAGAAAGGGCAAGCACCAACCCTCTGACGGGCTGCTTAGTTCTGACCCCCACTCCATCCCATTCTCTTCATTAACAAGAAGTTGTCATAGTACTTCAACACGGTGGAATAAGAATAAATACCTAGAAATTTGCCTCTCAGACCAGACTATTCTTTCATTCATTCCTAAATCAACAAGCCAACAAAAATGAGACTGTATTTGAGCTAGCAAAACCTATGTTTTTAGATTCTGTGAAAACATAAAAGGAGAAAGAATTCTTCTGTATACTTTATGCCATTTTCAATAAGAGCACTCATTAAAATCATGTTTGCAGATAATGAAGATAGTATATTTAGATTGGTTCATTGCTTGGCACTGGAAGGGCAGTGCCCTGGGGGAGGGGTCTTTCTCTAATTTAATCTTGAATAAACAATAGTCCTCATAGTTTTCAGTATCTTAACTTGACTCAGACCATAGCATGAATTACTTTGTATGATGGCTGCCATAATAGAAATTACGGCAGAATGCTCCATAGGCAGTTAAGAGTGAGCACAAGCTAGGCCAGGTGTGGTGGCTCACACCTGTAATCCCTTGGGAGGCTGAGGTGGGTGGATTGCCTGGGCTTACAGGCTCAAGACCAGCCTGAGCCAGAGCAAGACCTCGTCTCTAAAAATAACCTGTTGTGGCAGGTGTTGTGGAGGGCACCTATAGTCCCAGCTACTTGGGAGGCTGAGGCAAGAGAATCACTTAAGTCCTGGAGTTTGAGGTTGCTGTGAGCTATGACACTACAGCATTCTACCAAAGGTGACAAAGTGAGACTCTGTCTCAAAAAAAAAAAAAAAAAAAGTGTTGGCACAAGCTAATGCAAGTAAGTTATGCATGTTAAAATAAACATCAAAGAATTGGGTGTGAAAACCATACTAATCAGGTGTTTCCATCTGACCACTATAACTTTAAAACATCTGCAGAGTAAAGCCAGTTTTTTTTAAGCCACTTATTGCTCAGAAAGAGGTTTTCAACTTCAAAAAAAAGACAAATCAGGAAATGAAATGAAGGCAAAAATGACATTCAAATAGGCGTGTTTCATTTTATACCACCTGTAAGAGGAAGGGTATTCAAACTGATGTGAGATTCCCAGGTCTCTATTCCTCTGTGAAAGTGCTGTTCTGATAAGCTCAAGGGCCTCAGACAAAGGAGATATGTGGAATACAAATGATCACTCACATCATCGTTTCTTTGAAAGCTAATGTTGCTTTTCTTGGAGGAAGTCACAAGAACCTGTTTGTCCCCTAGACAGCTGCCCCATAAGCATTCCCTGGAATATGAAAACTCTCCCGATAGCATTAAATTGGGGCACTATGTCTTCAGAAAGCCCTTGTTAAATATACATATGCTGTCTATAAGGGCTGGCATCATGAGCTGTGTATTTACATCAGCCCTCTCAATCTCCATTTTACTTTCCCTCTAGTTGGAGAGGTTAGATAGCTAAATACTTTTTTTCAGAGCCCCAGACTCTGAAGTCAAGACTTGGCCTTACCACTTACTAGTTATATGACTCTGGTCAGCTCCTGCGTACACAGTAGTCTTTTCCAGAACACTCTGAGAAACATTGTAAAGTTACAGGGATGCAGAAACTGAGCTTATTGGAAACGGAAGAACAAAAGAGTGGACAGGTATTTTCTAACCAGGGAACTGAGCATCCATAGTTTCTGGGTGACTGTGGCCCAAGGTTAGGAAAGTCAACTTAACAGTTTCTCAACTATAAAATAAGGACGATACTAATATTATTCCAGCACTCAGCATAGTGCCTGGACACACAGATGCAAATAGAAAGGTAATTTTTTCCCACCATGTTTATGAACTAAAATAAAAAACAAAATATTTTCTTTTGATCTTTAACATTTTTAAAGATAATGGAAATCTGAATTACAAATTGTTTACTTTCTCACCATTGAAACCACATTGTTTCAATTTTCTTTTCCTCTTATTTCCGAGCCATGAAAATTCCTTTGTTATAAAATATAGAAAATGCAATGTTCCTTGGATATTCTAACTTTCAGAGCCATTATATACCCCATCTTTGTTTTCAACAATTATCCTTTCCACACCAATCTTTCTGTCACCTGCATGCTCCCTGGCTCTTACTTATTTTGGAAAGAGGTTGGTGGAGTACTTGTAATTATCCCACAGTTTTAAAAGAGAAAAACATAAACATGAACTCACCTGATAATTTTATTATCTATTTTAAGCTATAAAAAATAATTAAAGTATTTTTATTTTTGTTAATTTTTTTTTTTGAGTGTGATACTTCTTTTTTTTTTTTTTTTTGAGATAGTGCCTCAAGCTGTCACCTTGGGTAGAGTGCTGTAGCATCACAGCTCACAGCAACCTCCAATTCCTGGGCTCAAGCGAGTCTCCTGCCTCTGCCTCCCAAGTAGCTGGGACTACTGGCGCCCGCCAACAAAGCCTGGCTATTTTTTGGTTGCAGCCATCATTGTTGTTTGGCGGGCCCGGGCTGGATTTGAACCCTCCAGCTCAGATGTATGCGGCTGGAGCCTTAGCCGATTGAGCCACAGGTGCCAAGCCAGAGTGTGATACTTCTTGAAGCAAACTCCAGGCTGAAGTCTAAGCTTCCTCTTGCATATCTTACAGTAGAAAATGGTTTCTCTCCTTCCACTTTCTCATTTCTTCTGCTACAAAGCATGCAATCCATTGTTGATTTTTTTTCATTTTGCATTATAAAATGCATCTCCCCACTTAGCCTCAGCAGGAAAAGCCTCAGTGTCAGAGATGATGGTCTTCCCCTCTTTCTTGAATCTCAGTTCTTCACATTGCTCACAGTTGAGTGATGAGATTTCTCCTGTAAGATAAGTGTGTCTGCACTTTCTCTCCACTCTCCTTATCTAATGAGTAAAGGAGGTAGCTGTTCACAACTGCAATTTCCATCAGCCAGAAGAATAATTTTTTCACCATTTGTACAACCTACTTGTAAATCCGTAACATCTGCTGATCAGCTCTGTTCCATCTTCCCATAAACTATGTGTATTCAAAACTAACTGTCGGTTTTTCAAATTGAACAGGCAGTTTCTTCCTATCCCCAGTGATCAACTCTGTTTGAAGGATGGAGAATGTACTCAGCATTGTCTCTACCTCTTGTCACAGAATGAGAGATACATCATTTTCATATCACATTGATAGGAATATAATTCATATTCTGGAAGTTTCTTCTTTTTTCAGATCACTTGGAAAATCCTTCCTAGAAGCCATAACTGTTCCTGTTGTATTTATTTTCACTATGCAATTCCCAAGCAAGTTGAGGGTTTGTGTAGAACCCTTTGCTGTAGATGTGATAGCCTGAACCACTCGTATGTGCTTGCAAAACTTGTGCCAAATGAGTCACTATTTGAGAGGTAAGTAGCAAAAAAGGACGAATAAGACTTTCTGCTGTTGTCTCACTATCAACAGAGAAGGTGAGAAAACACATAAAAATTTTCTGAATCACATAGGCAAAAAATGCCTAGGCCCCACTTTGTAGGCTTCTTGAGATTGTAGCACTTGAATTGAATCCTTCCTTTGAAACCTACTATGCTCTCATCTATGACCACATTTCTTCCCAGCACATAAAGCTCTTTGCATTTATTGTCAGTATATTCACTAACAGCCTTCACCTTGCTCCCTTGAGTATGCACACTCCCTTGAGTGGCAACAGGAAGAACTAAATGCAGCAGTCAACATTTTTGGAAAAAACAGAGAAGAGAGATAACATCCTTGAAGAATGGGGTTCAATCCAGCCAATCTTCAGTAAAACTGTCAACTGATTGTGTCTTCGAATTCAGAGCCATGTTCAGTATTACCAAAAAATGCATTCATTTCTTCTGATGAAACATCCTTCCACAAGTGCCACATTGAGTATTTTGTTAGTGGAGTCACCTTCTGTATTTTTCCTGCTGCATACATATTTGTTACAGTCACAATGTCAGGAATAAGATCATCTGAGAAAAAGAGCTGGATATACATTCAGTTTTTGGCCAACCACTTTGAGGAAGGGTGAATCCCTGCCTCGTAACAGGGTCCAGAACTTTATAAGATGACCATCACCAGCACGATAAACCTTCCAGCTACTTGTTATGGGTTGCATATTATCATCACTTTCTTCCTTACCACTAGCTTCAGATTCACTGGAACTAATATCACCGCATACAGGAAGAGTTTCTTCATGCTCACATTCATCATCAAACTCTCCTTCAACTTCTTTGTCCTCAAAAATCCATGTTGCAATATCATTGTCATTTACACACCTTCTCCCTGCCATTTTCCTATAATCATAACTGCATGAGTACAACACACAATCACCTGTTCACATCAAAACATATGGCCTGCCGAGAAACAGAAGGTGTACAACCCGTGCTATCTGTTGGCTGGAGTCCGTACTACATGAGGAAATGCATCAGATAGGCTCAGACAGTTAGAAAACAAACGAACAACTGAGTCGAGTGACTTCCAACATTGGAGCAGAACAGGAAAATCATTATGTTGGAACTCATCCGACATAGGGTTAGAAAGGGATCCTAAGTCCAAAAGAGGAAAACAAACTAAGCCCTCACTGAAATTATCAATGGAATGGAATTTAAATGTAATAGCAGACAACCCTCACAACTCTGATTCAGGATTTGTAGAAGTTTAAAAATAGTACTTTAGAAATACATCAGGATTCTGAAAGCAAATTTTCCTTCATCTTTTAGGTGTCTGCAATGTATATATCTGTTGTTGATCCTACATACCAGGCACTGTGCTGGTACTTCACATTTGCTTTTTTACTTTTTTTTTTTTTTTTTTTTATGTCGAGACAGAGTTCTACCCTATACCCTGAGCAGAGTGCAATGGCATCGTAGTTCACTGCAACCTCAGACTCAGGCTGTGGGCATCCTGCTGCCTCAGGCTCTGGAGCCTCTGGGATTACAGGAGCTCTTTGCAGCGCCCAGCTGGGTTTTTCCATTTTTTTCATGAGTTGGAGTCTCACTCTCACTCAGACATGCCTTAAATTCCTGAGCTCAAGTAATCCTCCTGCCTCAGCCTCCCACAGTGCTGGAATCACAGGTGTGAGCCACTGCCTCGCATGCTTTTTTACTCTTAATTCCTTCTCTCAACTCAGACTTACAATTTGAGACAAGGACCAAGAATGGAGGAAAAGGGTCGGAGCCAACTGGGGAATTGAATTAGGAGTGTCTCTTCTAAAATACCTCTTCTAGTTATTTTACTGTGCCTGAAATTCCACAATTAAATCCCACCATTAGATTCAAAGCTTTTTCTGTCTGATCTTAAAAAGTGTAATTAACCATAATTATATATGACAACAATCTCATAGATTCTGGGAGCTCAGACCTAAAAGTGTGGTAATGATGGACAACAGACATCAGAGAACACAGCATCTACCTAATTTAGCAATTTGGTCTAAGAGGCTGTCCCCACGTGAAGATCATTGGTTACAACTTTTATCCCTTAGAAAGCCTTGGCAGGTCTGCACTCCATAAGAACAAAACGTTTTTCAGAGTTCCTATTTCCTTAGTAGGTTTATCTCCTACCTGCTCTTTCACAGGTTTCTGATCAAAAAAAAATTTTTTTAATTCTATTCATTCTATTAATGCTCAGAAAGTTTAAGTGACGTGCCTGACCTCACAGAGTAAGGTGCTAGAACCAGGATTTGAATCCTCACATAGTTGGTATTCTCAAGTACTACTCAGCATTTTCTCCCATTATGCATATAGTAGTACAATTCCAGGCACAGTTCGGAAATAATCCGAAAATGTTTGTTTTGGATACCCCCAGCAACATATTTTACTTCCCAAATATCATTTCCCTAATGCCTCTTCCTACCTGATTTTCAAATGCTTTATTTACACTAGGATGGAAAATGTTTCAGTGGCTGGCTTTCCCAGAGTATCTTCAGTTTTAAGAAAAATCAATCATTTAAACTAAAACAACGAAGATTAACCTTAGAATATCAGATATTATGGAGAATATAGAGGTTAGCTCCAAGTAAGACTAAAGTAGATTTGAAGAAATATCATTAACTTGGAAAATATGAAAGACCCTTCAGCAAAGTGAAACGTGTCTTCAGCATTATATTATTACAAATAGATCTGTGGCTCCAAGAGGATTTTTTTTCTAAGCTCCTAATTTAAGTCAGCAAATGAATGGTTTTATGCTTCCATAACACAGGCCATCCAGTGAGATATATTATCAAAAAATATGAAAACACCATTGCTATACTTCAAAAGAGAAGATGAAAATAATATTGCTAGCCGAAAGTCCTTTTATTCTTGATTTAAAGAAAGAGGGGTGGCGGGGATGGCCCTGCTTTTTAAATTCTTCTCAGTCTAGTTTTCCTGACAAACCTGTTTGATGGGCATCAGGGACCTGAAGCAGGGCTCCCAGTGAAAAAGTAGCCATCACTCATGCCTCATTGGATTTCTATGACAGAATGCTCACATCCCGCAGAACCTGGCGTGAGCACATCATTATCAAGCCTTACTTTAGCATTTCTTAACTGATCACGGAGGCCGCAGTCCTTGGTGGCTCCTCTCTGCTGGCACTGTTTGTAGTTATTTGACCTTTTCTCAGTGGATAATCCACACAAAAAGCCCTAATTACTTCCCCAGCTTTGACCAGCCAGCAGTGTGAATAATCAATGACACTCATTTAGGTATTGCACAATCAGATGCTTATGGTGTTTAAAGAACATTTTTCCATTGACCTGCCACAGCGGTAGGACAATTACAAGCAGTAAAGCTGCTGTTGTAATCACAAGATGACCAGGTGACCTTGGAGGTTTAAAGTTGATGACTGGGGCCTTGACTGGGGCATGGTCATGATATAGAACATATTTTGGGAGAGAAAGGAGGCTTCATTGTATACTGATGTGACATGCTTAGCCCCAAGAGCAATGTTCTGAAATATTGACATATCGCAGGATTCATATTGGCAGGTAAAATTCAGTATTTGTATCCATGGCTTTAGCTACTTCTTCCCATTGTACATAAAATAGTAAATAACTGTTAGAAAAGAAAATTGAACTCTAGCTATATCTCTTCCTACACTTTTGCTTAAGGTATATGTGAAGATAAAACTGAGGTAAGAAGGTTTCTTATCTGAATAGATATTTAAAGATTTCCAGGATGTTAATTTTTTTAATGTATTTGAATTGTGATAAATCCTTATCTACCCTTGGGTCAACTTTCCCCACAGACACCACTCTTAAAAAGATGTAAGGTCTATGGTTCTTTGAAATTATGACGAATTGCCAAATTACATATAAAGCTGAACTATAACATTAATTGCAGGAAAATGAAATAAGGTAACATTTCCAAGAGTGTGTTCCTGGGAACACTACTCTATTGAAAATCCTTTGGAAAGAAGGATTCATGGTCTAAGGTTTGGAAAATGCCACATGCAATAGCCTCTTCGTGGAGATTTACAGTGTCATTAGCATATTAAAGGTTCCAGAATGTGTTTCTCAAAACAACTTTGGGAAATGCTAGTATTTAGAGGTTTTTATCCTTGTTACCATCTTACCTGAAAATTGAATTCGTAAAATATTGGTTCTTAGAATGTGAAATGAGCAGATTTTCTACTTTCCTTTTGAACTCCTTTAAAATTTTTATAAAATTTATTAAAAGGAACACAAAGTAAGAGCAGTAAAAACAAGCAAGAAAACAAATTGGTAGAACAATGAGACCATCATGTTCCTGGCAGAAATGATGAGGGAAAAGAAGTGTCTTAAACTGGGGTAGAGCAGAGGAGAGTTTTGGAGTGCAAAACGTCCCAGATAAAAGAAAAGGAAGGGAAAGTGGGAGGTAATGGCACAGATCATCCTCTCCTTTTCCAAATTGAAGGCTGTCCTGATTTAATCTGGCAAAAGAAGGCAAACCCGTTCATCAGCATGCAATTGATGATTTACCCAGCTTGCTGTCAGAGACAGCTCTGTCTAAAGGCACAGCAGAGAATGAGGAAAAACAGGCAAACCCCAGTGAGTAAGCCAAGAAGGCAAATCACTAAAACAACACTCAGTAAAAAGATTGCATATTTGATTGTGTGATTCTGATTAATCCCAAGATAGCTGAAGCTTTCATGTTTAGGGCTCCTGGGCCGTTTAACCCAAGTCTTTACTGATACGAGCAGAATCCAATTTATAATATTTGCAGTGAATGAGCTGTTTTTATAAACATCACTGTTAACTTCAGAAGGCATCATTGTGATTCCCTTTAGAGTGAGGCATGCTTGGGTGATCTTTGTAATGCTTTCCTTGCACATGTTTATTGCTTTGTTGGAAGCTGAGACCTGGATTAGGGTGGGTTTTGTTTCTCATTCTGCAGTGCTCTCTTTCAAGGACCTGATAACTCTGCACAACGGCTTCCAGCTTATGATGTGCCTGGGAATATTTTGCACTTTGGGAATTTACTGATTTCCTCCAGAAATATTCATTCTTACACATTGCCAAACTGTCAAGGATATGAGGTTATTATTAAAGTTGGTAATGACAGTCTGTTGGAAACATAAGAAGGGGGTTGGGAGGCAGAGGCAGCAGCGTCAGAACATTTACCCACAGTTATTGCTGACTATGTCATTTCTTCTGCAATTCTGAAAAACTCAGTCTTGTAATTAAAGGCATGCCAGTGAGTTTGGCATGACAGTGTGTAGAATGTATTCAGAATTTCCACCCCTACTAATACATTTTACCTCCTCCAATCCTATCATGGATGTCCACAGCCTTTATATAACTAGCACTTTAGATCCTACTCTGAATCTAAGCAAGAAATTTCTAGAAGAATAAACTTAGAAGAAAAGGGTTGGGGAGGCAAACACCTATTTATATCTGGCTTCATGTTGAACTCCTGAATATTAAGAATGTGCAATTCTGAGAACTAGTATATGGAATATACTAGTTATATCTAGCAAAAAATTATTTTGCTACATAGAGCCAAAATAATTTTAATGCATTATGAATGAGGAAACTGAGGCACAAAAAAGTTAAATGACTTGACAAAGATCACAAAGGAAAATTATAAAATCGTTACAAATGACAAGCCAAGGGTTTATCATCCAAATCCCATTTATGTACAAAAATTGTGTATAAAGTGTAGAAAGCCACAGTGATTCATTCAAAAAAAGATTCTTCATTTATAATGTCCAAAACTTCAACTCAGGATCAAAAACAGTGAGATGGTCATGTTGAAAATGTTTGCCTTGAATTTGTGTCTCCTTAGGGTTGCACATGTGAATGGGCTGGGCATTATGTGGAAAATCTGGAGAAAGGCCACCTCATTTTCTTGTTTCTTTGTTGATTCAACTCCTGCATACAAGAGAGTAGTTTCTACATTCAGGATGGATTCCTGCGTGATTGGGAAACCAATTCAAACGAATGCTTAAACTTGTAGAGACTTAGTAATTCATTGTTAATATTTTCATTAGAGCATTTAAAGTTTTCTTAAGCATGATTTTCCTTTTCTAATCAGTCAGCATATCTAAACCTTAAAGCTTGTTTGATTTTCCCAGAGTTTTTGGTTGATTTGTTCACTCTGGGGAATGTGGCCTCTTTTCTAAAGTTAATAGGGTTTGGGAAAGGTGCTATAAGAAAGCTTATAACGATGTAATGAGTTTGCTTAGCAAGCATCTCCAGAAAATGATTTTGGTAAGTCAGTTCTATATTTTATGCACAGGAAGCCAAAAAATATGAATGTCACAAATATATTCTTGCACACTTGATAAATGCCAAAAAAAAATGGGCTGGTTAAACTGTACAAAATAGTAAACATTGTTCTGCATGAAAATGTATTCCAAATTCCAGTTGATCTTGCCAGGAACAAGTCTCTGCCCAATCCCTTGGCTAAGAATCTCACATCCCAATAATGCAGCTCTCTTATCAAAAGGTAGATATTCTAAGTTTGTTTTTTTGAGATAGAGACTCACTCTGTTTCCCTGGCTGTACTATAGCATAGTCTAGCTCACTGCAACCTTCAACTCCTGGACTCAGTCGATTCTCCTGCCTTAGCCTCCCAAATGGCTGGGAATATAGGCACGCACCATTGCACCCAACAAATTTTTTCTACTTTTAGTAGAGATGGGTCTTAATCTTGGTCAAGCTGGTCTCAAACTCATGACCTCAATCCATCCTTTTGCCTCAACTTTCCAGAGTTCTAGGAATATAGGTGTGAACCATCGCACCTGGCTAAAGTAGATACTCAGTCAGTAATCAAATTCCAAATTTGAAAATAACCTATGTTAACTGGTTTGATGAAAATATTTCAGATTGTATATAGAACCAACACACTGTACCCCATGACTGCATTAATGTACACAGCTATGATTTAATAAAATAAAATAAAATAAAAACAAATTTGAAAATAGGAAGGAAAGTCTTCTTTGAGGGCACATACTCCCCTAAAATGATCCAAACTGTGACCAAAAAGTGGGAGGTGTACATTGGATACTTTTTCTTCCATTCTTGAGATATTTTACTGAGAAGAACATTTTCTAATGAATGTCATAACCTAATTATAGCCTTAGAATATGGGAAGGGGGTGGGAGAGGGGGTGTGAGGTGGGTGGATGGGGGAGGGAGGGTGATGGGTGGGGTCACCTCTATGGTTTATCTTACAAGGGTACAAGTGAATCTTTCTAAAAGCAGAGTATGAATGTCTTAACTCAATGACTAAGAGAATGACATGAAGTTTGATGAGAATATTTTAAAATGTATATGAAAACAGCACACTGTACCCCATGATTGCATTAATGTACATAGTTATGCTATAAGAAATTTAAAAAAAAAAGTGGGAGGTGGTAGAGGTGGTGTAAGATGGCTCAAGCAATCCTAGCACTCTGGGAGGCTGAGATGGGCAGATTTCCTGAGCTCAGGAGTTGGAGATTAGCCTCAGCAAGAGTGAGACCCCATCTCTACTAAAAATAGAAAAATTAGCTGGGTAGGTATGGTGGCAGGTGCCTGTAGCCCCAGCTACTCAGGAGTCTTAGGTAAGAGGATAGCTTTTGAGCCCAAAAGTTTAAGTTTGAGCTATGACACCAAGGCACTCTACCCAGAGCAACAGAGTGAGACTCTGTCTTAAAAAACATCTGGAGACAGACTTTCCATGCACTTCTGTGTAAGAGTTATTAGAACTAGAGAGTCCTTACTCTTAAGAATACATCACACCCCTGACTACCTCCCTTTAAAATATATAATACACTGTGATACCCTTGTAAGTTCATTCAGCACCCCAAGACGTCTTGGTGCACAATTTGGGAATTGTGAGTCTAGAGTATCCTATTTTATGGAGAAACAAAGTAAGACCAAAAATAGTTAAGAAATTTTTCCAATATTATCCAGCTTATTATAAGCTAAGTCAAAAAAAGAAGCTGTATTTAAAATACTGAGAATTTAGCCCAGTTTCTTACTTTTAACTATATCCCATACATCCTGATTCTGCAGAGTAAACTTATGGATGTGAAACTTAACCTCACTTCCCAGGGCATTTCTGTCTTCGTGTTCACTGCTAGATAGTCCTCAACATACTGATTAAAAAAAATTAAAAAGCCACAAAGAGGCAAAGGTTCTGCCTAAGAGCCCATAATTAATTATAACTAAGACTAGTGAATAGTACCTCATCTTCAGATCTTCTATTCAGGGCTTTCTTCATCACATCATGGTTTCCTTCCCTCCTTTATCTACAGGCTGAGGTGGGCGGATCTCCTGACCTCTCATCTACAGTCCCCCTTCATCTCCTCCTCAAACTCTATGTTGTTTCTCCTTGTTTCTCTTGTTCTCTAGTGTATTCTACTTCCAATTAGACTCAGTTCCTACATGTGAGATTTTAGACACTATGGTAGATGCTGCTATTTAACTCTCAGTATTCATTCCCTCCTTCCTTGTAAAAAAAAACACTCAATTTTTTGTTCAGCTATTTACAATAGAAGTTACATATCCAGATTCCTTTGCACCTAGATATCACCATATTATGAATTCTGGCCAGTAGGGGGATAGGTAGAAGTAATGTGAGCATTTCTGGAATGTGTCCTTAAAGAGAAGAGAATTGTCCTTTCCCCACTTCCTTCTATAGCTGGCTGAAAAGAGAACATGATGTCTGATTTCTAGCAGCCATCTTGGACCATTCGGAGGAAGTCACATGTTGAGGATGGTGGAATGCTATGGAGACTGGTTCCACTGATCTTAGACCTTTTTACAAACCCTGGTCTACTTACCTCTAGACTTCTTTTATATATGTTCGGATGTGTGGTATTATCAAAGCCACTGTTATTTTAAGGTTTTTGTCAATACCAACTAAATCTAGTACTATACTAGTAAATACAGACTATCTTCATAACACTGTTATAAAGTACTTTAGAACAACCCCTGTAGATTTCCACTGTTATTCATTTAAATTACTTAAAACTTTATGACATAAATCCAGGCACCTATTACAAGTATATAAAACTAAACAAGTACCCCCTGGAAGATTAAACCCACTCGAATATTCACACACTCTGTGACTCTTACAGAGACATATTTTATAAACCAAATGATATTTGACTAAAACATATAAAAAAAAGCTACATTTTCAAAAGGGGGGGATTCTCAGATAAAATTAGCCGAGTTTAAAGTTACAAATTGATCACTCTGATTTATCTCCATTCTCTTCCCATTCCCACTAATGACAGAAGAAAGTTTTTAAAATATAAACTCACAAGGAACTTAACAATAAGAGGAAGAATGAAGTCAGAAAATTTTGGAACCTGGAAAAGCAGATGAACAAGTAGTAAGAATACAAAAATCTAAATCCTAAACTGGTGGTGGGGATAGCTAAGAAGCTTTGGAAAAAGGAAAAACAAACTCCCCAGAGACCCAGGAACTGACATCATAAATCACTTTGGAAGTGAAGAGATTAATATAGAGCTATTCTTTCCTCAATTCCATGAGGCTAAACCACTGCTCCTCCCCATTTCAGTAGAAGACAGGAGTTTTATTCTCTGGATAGGGTAAAATATGGGGATTTAGGTGTGGAGGAACCCAGGCACAAATGAGATAGAAGTATCATACTAAAAATAGGGAGGTTAAATGAGAATTTACACACTGAAGGTGTTTTTTTTTTTTTCCTTTGTTTGTTATTTGAGACAGAGTCGCACTCTGTCACCCTGGATAGAGTGCTGTGGTGTGGTCAGAGCTCACAGCAACCTCAAATTCTTGTGCTCAAGCAACCCTCCTGCCTCAGCTTACTGAGTAGGTGGGACTACAGGCCTGTGCCATCATACTGGGCTAATTTTTATATTTTTAGTAAAGACTGGGTCCTACTCTTGCTCAAGCTGCCACACACTGAACTTAAAACCCCAGGTCTCTTACCCTATTCTACTCCCAGCATGCTGGCAGCCAGATTTTGTATGTTCTGAGTAAACATCCAATGATTCTTTTTTAGAAATTATTACCAGCCAAGATAATAGACCTCACGATTTCTAATACTGGGTGTTTCCCTACAAATAGCCCACAGACATCAACCCACAGGAAAGCTCAAAGTCAACAAGCCCCACACACATGCTCAGAGCTTCCAATCATCTTTCTAATCACCATTCTTAATCACAACAGCCAAGACACATGAAAAAATCTCTAATATGAAATCTAACAAAACAAGTAAAGAGAAAAATGTGATTTGTAGGAAATAAAAATAATGCATAGAGAATAAAACTTTCGAACCATAAACATGATATCTTTTCTTATCATACCTCAAAAAGATATGAAAAGTTATTATATCCAGGAAAGAACAGAATGCTTTAGGAAAAAAAAATGGAGAACAAGAAAAATCTCTTGAAAATTCTCTCAAAAAATTCATAAAGGGATTGAGGTCATCTCCTAGAAAAGAGAGGAGAAAAAAAAAACTGAAAATAGATTTTTTTTCATTGGTGGGAAAGATGATAAAGGAAGAAGAGCAATTCATAACATCCAAAATCTGATAACAGGAGTTCCAAAAAGAGCCTGGAAGATATCAACAAAAAAAATAATTCAGGAGGCCAGGTGCAGTGGCTCATGTCTGTACTCCTAGCACTCTGGAAGGCCAAGGCAAGTGGCCCCAAGTTGGAGACCAGCCTGAGCAAGACTGCGACCCTTACTCTAAAAATAGCTGGGCATTGTGTGGGTGCCTGTAGTCCCAGCTACTTAGGAGACTGAGGAGAGAGGATCACTTGAGTCTAAGATTTTGAGGTATGACAGCACAGCACACTCCTGAGAGTGACAGAGTGAGACTCAGTGGAAAGGAAGGAAGGAAGGAAGGAAGGAAGGAAGGAAGGAAAATTTCTCTGCACTAGAGGACATGAGTTTCCAGAATGAAAAGATGCATGGAATACCCAAAACAATGGATACAAATAGATCCACATCTTAAAAACAAACAAATAAACAAACAAAACTTCTATGAATTTTCAGACCTCAGATGGGGGGGAAAATTCAGATTTTAGATTTTTTTTAAATATGGAAGATTGAGAACGAGAATGGTATCAGACTACACGTAGAAATAATAGAAGCTAGCAGACAATGGAGAAGTGCCTTCAAAATTATAGATTTTACAAACTAAATGTGAAGGTAGAATGATGGATTTCAATCATTTAAGGTCTCAAAAATTTTTCAGGAAGCTGTTAAAAGATATGGCACCTGTAGTCCCAGCTACTTGGGAGGCTAAGGCAAGAGAATCATTTGAGCTCAGGAGTTTGAGGTTATTGTGAGCTATGATGTCATAGCACACTACTGAGGGTGACAAAGTAAGAGTCTCTATCTCAAAAAAAAAAAAAAAGATTTAGTGACATAAAGTCAAATACCAAGAAAAATACCTGAAAGAGCTAAAAGTAGTTTCTTTAGAGATTAGGAAAGGGAGGGACAGGATAGACCTGCTACTTATCAAAGTAAAGCTAGTAGACAATTTAATTTTTCAATTTATGTGTATCTATAACCTGGAAGCAAATAAAAACTAAATTCGATATTAACGTTTTAAAAAATTCTCAAATTTATTTCTGATTGTTTGGCATACTTTAACCAGTAATTTTTCCAAATAATGTTTATAAACACACTGATTTGAGAATTTTAAACTCAAACTGGTAAGCAATTAAAAAAAACACCAAGTTGGTAAGTAAAAGTGAAGGGGTTTTTTAAAAACGGGTTTTTTTTTAAGTACTCAAAATTCTTTTAATTTGTTTAACTGTTTAGCTCTTTACTACTGAGAAGAACTTATCTAAATACTAACCACTTCCCTTGATCACCTAAAACTACTTTAAAAATTTAATGGAAGGGTGTTTATATTACAGAAGATAATATAGTAAGATAGTGAATGTAAGAATAAGCTATCTGAGTAAGCAGCTCATCTGAAAAAAGGCCATGTGCCAAGTATTTAGTTCTAGCCAAAAAATATAAACAAAGGTAAAATGAACACATTAATATTATAGTTATAAATAAATAACAATAAAAATATTGCTCTAACTGGACATCCAGTACATCTCCACATTTTTTAAATAATATCTTTCAAAGTCACTCAAACAGGGCACACATTTTTTTTTAAAAATGTCTTAGATTTTATATGAATTGCACATAGGGCTTTTATTGGAGGGCTTATACTGACATTCGACAACCAAATTTAAAACTGCCTTAATCAGCAATTTTATTCTCTAATATATTGAGCTTGGTATTCCTGTTGTTCAGTTTTAATATTCTTTATCCAAATGGTCAGTTTGTGGCAACTAGCATTTTAGCCAAGGAAATGGTTCACAAACTATGCTCTTTTACGTTCATTTTTCTAAAGACAAATAAATGTGATAATTGTATTTTCAATGGTGCCTTGAATTTGTTTACAAAATAAGTTTGAAAAATCAGAAGGTCTAGGTGTATTTAACTGTATCCCTAATTATACTATAATGGCTTCTTCTAAGAAGATTGCAGGCACTCTCTCTATTCATGGAATGTAACAATTGTTTCTCAAATCACCCTCTTGAGAGCATTATGCATTATCTGTTTACATTCTATTTCTGTTTTATGTTGTTGTCATATTAGAGCTGTTATATATACAGCTGTTATATATATATGGCAGTGTGCTTTCTATCATTCCAAAGACCAGATAAAATAGTTTACTGTATCAAATTGGGGAGTTGTACTTATAAATTACCTGATACTGTCTACAGATTATGTCTATAAAAGTTAAAAGCATTTTTCCCCTTTTAGAGAGAATGCTCCTGACACGTACCTTCATTGCCTCATATATAAATTATCTTTTAAGGGACCAGGTGCAATGGGCAGAGTTGGCTATCTTCCCAATCCTGCTTTGTGTTTTGATTTCTAAGTGTACTTGTCTTGCTGAGTTAGGAATCACAGAAATGCAGAATTTAGAGTTTAAAGAGACCATGTCAAGAATTGCTTTCCTGTACCTTCTGCCTTAGGGGAAAGAAAGGGGTGGGGGAATGGCACTTGAGAATAAGTCATCTGAATTGAAATGAATTTAATTGCTTTGTCTGTTATCTCCCTTCCTGCACAGGTGGCTATGAGAGTCCTATCTGTCTTCACAAACCCATGAGATTATACGAACATAAGAGGTAGCTAGAATTTGGAAATCAGGTCAGACATGCAGGCAGCTCTCCAACTTTGTTCTATATACAAGATGAATACATTTCTATTGGAGCATTCGTGCAACATAATTAGACAAATAATATCCAACACAACACCAGAGAAAGAGTAGTCCACTCCTCCCAAATGAGTTTGAAGTCAACTCTTGAAAGTGTGGGTCTATATTGGTGTGGAAATTATGGGTACAGCTGATACTCTCTATAACATTTCTTCACTTATGATTTTGAACTACCTGGGACCTGCTCCAGAGTACTCTTGGGAGCCCAAGAAATTTCTAACTAGGAAACGCCTCGCAGGAAGGCTGTCTGGGTATGTTGCTCAGGTAGAGAAAGTAAAACTACCCTTTCACTGTGGTTTGTGTTTATCCCCTGTATATTCTCATGCCCAGCATGCTATCATCAATCAAATGAGAAGAACCTTTTTCTATTCTTTTCTATATAAGGAAGGCAGTCCCTTTCTTATAGGAAGAAGTCTATGCACTCCTGATAGAACACCTTCAGGTCTAACGTCTAAAAAGACTTACAGTAGAATCTCTCAGAATACTATTCTTGAAGTCAGCAGTGAACTTAAAGAGAGACATAGACCCTTTGTGTTTGCTGTTCCCTGACTTCTTCATAAGATCAGCTTCTAATTCTTCAGATGTTTGTTTAAATGTTATCTTCTTAAGATCTTTCATGAGCCCAAGAGTTTGAGGTTGCTGTGAGCTAAGATGCTATAGCACTCTACCAAGAGTGGCAAAGTGAGACTCTGTCTCAAAAAAAAAACAACAAAAAAAACCTTTCATTACTACCCTTTTAGAAAGAGATTTCTTCAACCTCCATACCTACTTATTATCCATTAAAGTACTTTGTTTATCTCCTTCATGAAGTTATTATACAGTTATTTAAGTTGTATGCTTTTTTCTCATCTCTTCTCTCTCTCCCACACTAGAATGTGGTATGATACCTTCCTGAGGTATGATATTTCCAGGGCCTAACAAATACTTCAAACACAGTATACCCACACTAAAGTTTCTCAGTAATCTTCATTACTCATTCATTCTGAGTTGAGTAATGAAGATTATTGAGAAACTTTACTTAAACATTTGAACATCTTATTTTTGATAAGTATATCTGTCAGCTTTCATTATACCATTCCTTAATAATAAACAACTCCAAAAATCTCAAGACAAAAAAAAATTGGTTCCTGCTTATTTTTTGTGTGCACTGTGGCTTAGTTGTAGTTTTGCTCCAGTGGTCATCAGTACTTGACCTAGGCTGATGCAATGGACTCTATCTAGGACATACCCTGTGTTGTCTCATTCTCATCACAGACAGAATAGAAAAAGAACTGTTGGGAACATACAGTGTGTCTTTTTTTTTTTTTTTTTGAGACAAAGCCTCAAGCTATCTCCCTGGGTAGAGTGCCATGGCATCACAGCTCATAGCAACCTCCAACTCCTGGGCTCAAGTGAGTCTCCTGCCTCCGCCTCCCAAGTAGCTGGGACCACAGGCGCCCGCTGCAACGCCCGGCCATTTTTTGGTTGCAGCCATCATTGTTGTTTGGCGG
>CAUYQV010148927.1:0-51684 GCA_963574575.1 Galagoides demidoff
ATTTCAATTTAACTCCATTCAATACAATATTGGCTGTGGGTTTGCTGTAGATGGCCTGTATCAGTTTAAGAAATGTCCCTTCTATACCAATTTTCTTAAGTGTTCTGATCATAAAGGATGCTGGATTTTATCAAAAGCTTCTTCTGCATCAATTGAGAGGATCATATGGTCTTTATTTTTTAATTTGTTTATGTGATGACTTATATTTATGGATTTACGTATGTTGAACCATCCTTGAGACCCTGGGATAAAACGGAATTGGTCATGGTGTATAATTTGATGTGTTGTTGGATTTTGTTTGTTAGGATCTTGTTGAATATTTTGCATCAATATTCATTAGTGATATTGGTCTATAATTTTTTTCTTTTGTTGAGTCTTTTCCTGGTTTGTATATCAAGATGATGTTTTTTCACAGAATGTGTTGGGTAGTATTCCGTCTTTTCTATAATTTGGAAAAGGTTGAATAATGTAGGTACTTGTTTCTCTTTGAAGGTTTGGTAGAATTCTGATGTGAAGCCATCTGGTCCTGGGCTTTTCTTTTTAGGGAAATTTTGTATAGTTGATGCTATTTCAGAACTTGATATAGGCCTGTGCAACATTTCCACTTCATTCTGGCTAAATTTTGGGAGGTGGAGAGCTTCCAGGTATTGGTCATTTTCCTTCAGATTTTCATATCTCTGGGAATAAAGTTTCTTATAATATTCACTAAAGATTTTTTGAATTTCTGAGGGGTCTGTTGTTATTTCATCTTTACTGTTTCTGATTGATGATATTAGAGGTTTTACTCTTTTCTTCTTGGTTAGGTTGGCTAAAGGTTTATGTATTTTATTGACCTTTTCAAAAAAACCAACATTTTGATTTATTGATCTGTTATATAATTACTTTGTTTTCAATTTCATTTAATTTTGCTCTAATTTTTGTTACTTCTTTTCTTCTGCTGGGTCTTGGATTGGAATGTTCTTCTTTTTCCAGTTGCTTGAGATGTCCCATTAAGTTGTTAACTTCTCTTTTTCTGTTCTCTTGAGGAAGGCATTCAATGCCATAAATTGCCCTCTTAGAACTGCCTTTGCGGTATCCCAGAGGTTCTGATAACTCGTGTCTTCATTATCATTATGTTCTAAAAAGGTAATTTCCTTCTTGATCTCATCTCTGACCCATCTATCATTCAGCATAAGGTTATTTAGCTTCCATGTTTTTGTATGAGACTGCAGATTTCTGTTGTTATTGAGTTCAACTTTTATTCCATAATAGTCTGAGAAGATGCATGGAATAATTTCTATTCTTTTAAATTTACTGAGGTTAGACTTATGACCTAAGTTGTGATCAATTTTGGAGTATGTTCCATAGAATGATGAGAAAAATGTGTATTAAGTTTTGTTATGGTGAAATTTTCTGTAATTTCTGTTAGGTCCAAAAGTTGAATGTTTAAATTTAAATCTAAAATTTCTTTGCTAAGCTTCTTATTGGAGGATCTATCCAACACTGCCAAAGGAGTGTTGAAATCTCCAACTATGATGGAGCTGGGGGAGATCAAATTGCTCCTTCCAGTTAGAGTCTCTTTTATAAATTGAGGTGCATTCTGGTTGGGTGCATAGATATTGATAATTGAGATCTCATCATATTGAATATTGCCCTTAACAAATATGAAGTGGCCATCTTTATCTTTGGTTACTTTTGTTGGTTTAAAACCTATTGTATCTGCAAATAAAATTGCAACACCTCCTTTTTTCTGCTTTCCATTAGCCTGGAATATAGAAAACCATCCCTTCACCCTGAGTCTATATTTGTCTTTTAAGGTAAGATGAGATTCTTGTATACAACAGATGTCTGCTCTGAGTTTCTGTATCCGGTCAGCCAATCTATGCCTCTTTAGAGGAGAAGTTAAGCCATTCACATTGATTGAAATTAATGATAAGCCTGATAAAATTTTAGGTGTCAAGTATTCGAAAGTCCACTGGACGTTTTTAATCCTTTTGCCACTGTAGAAGTTGGAGTTTGATCAATAGTTTCTGAGTTAGTTTACTTTTGTGTTGGAGGATTGCACTGGTCATTATAGAGGATAGGTTCGAGAATTTCCTGGAGAGCTGGTTTAGTTATGGCAAATTTCTTCAACATGTGAATGTCATTAAAAGTATTTAATTTCTCCATCATTGCTGAAACTCACTTTAGCTGGATACAGGATCCTGTGTTGAAAGTTATTTTGTTTTAGGAAATTAAAAGTCAATGACCATCTTCTTCTAGCCTGAAAGGTTTCATCAGAGAGATCTTCAGCCATTCTAATACTCTTTCCCTTGTAGATTATGGTTTTCTTACTTCTAACAGCATTCAGAATTTTTTCTTTCATATTAACTTTAGTGAAGTTAATTATGATGTGGGATGGGGGGATGTCTTGTTCACATTTAGTCATGCTGGCATTCTGAAAATATCTGCTATCTGAATTTCAGAATCTTTTGGCATGTCTGGAAAATTCTCTTTCATAATTTCATGAAGAAGAACGTCTGTGTTTTGTGAAGCAACTTTGTTGCCTCCAGGGATTCCTATCAGGTGAATATTTGTTTTCTTTGAATTATCCCAGAACTCTTTGACAGAAAGATCCATTTTTGCTCTTCATTTCTTTTCACTTTTGAGCTCTGGGGCTCATTCAAAAGCCTTGTCTTCAATGTCAGAGATCCTTTCTTCTGCCTGTTCCATTCTGTTACTGAGGGATTCTACCATATTGATCTTTGAGGGCTGCAATCTCTTTCCTTAATGTTTCAAAATCTTTGGTCATTTTGTTTTTGAAATCATTGAATTATTGAGACATCTTTTGAATAATTTCTTGAGACATCTTTTGAATAATTTTTTGAGATTTCTATTGAATCATATTTGGAAATTCTAATTCTCTCCTTTCCTCCCATCTGTTAATATTATTTGCTATCCAGATTCTAACCTTGATTTCTGTCATCTCAGCCATCTGTTTTTGGATGGGATCTTCAATTGCTTGTGCCCCATCCATCCTTGAGAGACTTGATTTACTCTGGTTCTTTTGGTTACCAGATTTTTTTCTGCTGATTCTGCCGCATGGTGAATTTCCACCATTTGGAAACAGTTCCCACTGTTCAGCCTTTGGCTGCCACTGGAGAAGATGCCGGCTTCCTCTGTTTGCCAAAAGAGATAGGGAGTATTTATCCAGAAAAGCCTCAGGGGTGTGAGCCTTATTGTTCTAGCTGCTGTAGCTATTGCTCTTCACCTCTGGGTATCACCACACCTGTGTGGTTCTCACTCAACTGACTGTCCTATCGCAGATCTTGGGTCCTCGGGCCTGGGGTTCCAGGAACACGTGGGTTGATCAGTCCTGGGGAATCCCACCTAGGTGCTGGGAAGTGCTGGTCCAGCAGTCCTTGTGGTGCCCCACTCTGGTGCCCAGGGTTGGCGGCCAAGTGGCGGGAGCCATGTGGGTAGAACAGTGCTCGGCTGCTTGGGTGCCTGGGGGTGGCGGTGAAATGGTGGCAGCTGCATGGGGGATGTGCTGGTGAAACAGTCCTGGGTGCCCTGCTTCGTTCCCCAGGGGGTGGTGGCCAAGCAGCAGCAGCCTAGGGGGTCGCGCAGGTCAAACAGTCCTAGGCGTGCCCAGTTCAGGTGCCCAGCATGGTTTCCATGTGGTGCCAGCCATGTGGGGGACATGCAGATCAAACAGTCCTTGGGGCCCTGCTCCAGTGCCTAGGGGGCAGTGGCCAAGTTGCAGCAGCCACGGGGGGACCCGTGGGTCAAACATTCTTCAGTGCGACCCATTCTGGTGCCTGGGGGTGGTGGCCAAGGGGTGGCAGCTGCGGGGGACGTGTGGTTAGAACAGTCCTTGATATGCCTTGCTTGGGTTCCCAGGGTGGTGGCCGAGTGGGGGCAGCTGCATGGGGGACTAGTGGTTCAAACACTCCTGGGCTTGCCCCCCTTGGGTGCCCTGGGGCGGCTGTCAAGCGGTGGCAGCCGTGCAGGTCAAACAGTCCAACATGCACCCCACTCAGGTGTCCAGGTGTGGTGGCCTAGCAGCGTCAGCTGCGCAAGTGACACACAGGTCAAACAGTCCTTGGGATGCCCTGCTCGTGTGCCCTGGGGTGGCGGCCAAGCAGTGGCAGTCATGTGGGGGATGCATGGGTCAAATAGTCCTGGACATGCCCTTCTTGGGTGCCCTGGGGCGGCTGCCAAGGGGCAGCAGTTGCGCAGATTGAACAGTCATTGGTGCGCCCTGCTTGGGTGCCTGGGGTTAGCAGCTGAGCATCGGTAGTCTCACTGGGGATACTTGGGTCAAACAGTCCTCCGTGTGCCCCACTCGGGTGCTGGTGGTGGTGGCCAAGCGGTAGCAGTTGCAGGGGACACACAGGTTGAACAGTCCTCAGTGCATCCTACTGGGGTGCCCAGGGATGGCAGCTAAGTGGCAGCCATGCGGGGAACACTTAGCTCAAGCAATTCTCTGGCTGCAGGGCCGGGGCAGGGTGCTTGGTCCTGCAGGGGAGGGGGGATGCTGTTCTTATGCCTCCTCTCACTGTCTATGTAGGCAAGGGGGGAAGGGTGGGCTGGGAATTCAAAATGGCAGTGAAACTTTAGTTCGATTTTTCTGCCTGGGCAGAGGGTGTTTGGAGTCTCAGCAGGGTCCCTCTAGGGGAGTAGACCCCTCTTTCTGTAGCTCTCACATGTGGGGTGAGATAATCAGTCCTCAGTTCCTGTCTGGCTTGTAGGAAACTCACAGGAACAAAGAGAAAAAATACAAATTTATTGGGGGAGGGGATGGACACCCTTCCTTTGGGATGCATTATGTACCTGTAGATTGCTTTCTAGGAGTTTCCACTTGCCTCAGCATAGTTGTCCTGCAGATATCACTCTTCTCTCTCTTGGCTAGTCTCCTAGTCTTCAACTTTGTTGGGTATTTTCTGAAGTTATCCTTCCCACTGGACGGGAGCTTCTGTTGGAGGCTGGTACCTGTTGGCCATCTTGCTCCTCCCCCCAAAAGTTTTTTTAAAGACTTGACAAAAGTAGACCAGCATATGAAGAGAATGAGAAAACATGACTGATGAAATATCTAAGGAAATAGCCCATATAATGTAGTTGCATTCAGTTTGGATATTTTTCTGATTCTTCTGTGTTGATTGTTTTGTATGAAAACCATCTTAATTAAAAAGCTTCCTAAGATTGAGTGATATTCCTTAAAATTTCGTGTACCTTAACAAGCAGGACAAAGACACATAGGTAGAAAATACAGGTAAGTAAAGACAGATAGGCCTCTGGCTCAGCACCTGTAGCTCAAGCAACTAAGGTGCCAGCCACATACACCACAGCTGGCGGGTTTGAATCCAGCCCAGGCCTGTGAAACAACAATGACAACTACAACCAAAAAGTAGCCAGGCATTGAGGCGGGCTCCTGTAGTCCCAGTTACTTGGAAAGCTGAGGCAAGAGAATCATGTAAGCCTGGGAGTTGGAGGTTGCTATGAGCTGCAATGCCATGGCACTCTACCGAGGGTGACAGCTTGAGGCTCTGTCTCAAAAAGAAAAAAAAAAAGACAGGAAGAACTCATTTTGTACAAATGACATTCTGAACAAAAGTTTGGGTTTATCACAGTAATCTAGCAAAGAATGATTGAGGGGATTGAGGGATATTGACACAGTATATGGAAAGAACCTTGGAGGATAGAATCCTCTCCCAACTCTACCACTAACTTCCTCTATAACCTTAGGCAAAGCATTTGATACTATGTAGTCCTTTTTTTACCATCCATAAAATGAGATAGAGAAACCAGATAATTACTAAAATTCTTTACATTTATGATATTCTGTGAAATCTTAGTTATAATAAGAATTCATATTCATTAAGCACTTATATTAGATGCTGCACTAAATAGTATTTATATATATTAACCCATTTAATTCTTAAATAACTTTGTGAGGTAGATACTGTAGGGAACTTAAGGAACTTGCCCAGGGTCACAAACTAGTATACCTGGTCTTCTAACCCACTCTGACTTTAATGGTGGTATGCAGCATCCACACTACATTACCTCCAAATGTACAAGAGAAACTTAGTATTTAAAGACATCCTATAGTGGATACTGTAGGATGGGGAAGTAATTGTATCCTAATTTAAAATTTTTACGTTCTTACTCCCATGTTATAAAGCTTGGATGTTTCCACTTGTTGGATTTTTTTTTTAAATCAGGTTGTACCCTATATTTGTTGAATAAGTAGAAATTCTTACTGAAAGTTTAAGATGAAGGAAGATAGCAAAGGCATCCTTGCCTTTCTATATCTTGGGCTGATGGTTTCCTAAAGTGTAATTGTACAAATTTCTTGAAAATGATGCTATATAAAAATGAGTTAGAAAAGACATAAATATATAACTAATTTTAATATCTCTCTCTCCTCCTCCCCTCTTTCCCCACAGTGACTGTTTTGAGCCCAGCAGAAAAAGGTAAGACAATGTAAATTACATTGGTCAAGATTGTATCCTTTTGTCT
Source organism: Galagoides demidoff (assembly GCA_963574575.1). Taxonomy (NCBI): domain Eukaryota; kingdom Metazoa; phylum Chordata; class Mammalia; order Primates; family Galagidae; genus Galagoides; species Galagoides demidoff. The sequence goes on from CAUYQV010148927.1 coordinate 6,484, forward strand.
CTCTAAAAGTAAAAGCCTACATATTGAGCAACTTCCCCAGGAATATACTTGGGTAAATGGAAAGTTTAGGATGACAGTTTTCAATAAGCTTACCTAGAAATAGAGCACAGTAACATACAAGGCTCTTCTAATTGGCTGTATAAGAGAGATAAGAATTTACCAAGATTTGTGGTAGAGAAGGACACAGGTAACCACTCTGTCTGTCATAGTGACCTTAGGCTCTTTCTTGTTTCATCACTATTATCCTAGATATCTTGCCTTTCTGCCCAATTATTCTCTTTCAAGGCATGGACTAAGGTCCCTATGCAGGGGCCTTTAAAAGCTAACTTATTCACCATCACAGTTCTAGTATATTTACTGTGCCCCTCTCAACTCCACACCATAATCTTTACTTGATCTTTGTACTACCTTTGTAAAGAGACTGAGGCATTTTCCATTGAAAAAAGTATAAACTTTGTATTATTTTATTAGTAATAATTATGAATATTTATGTAGCCACTTTATGTAGACACTTTTAATTCTCACTTCGTAGGAATTGTTATAATTCATTAACCTACCTAGAATTCATAGTATGCTGTTCTAAAGCTCTAGTTTGCTATTAGTCACTAAACATTGGCATTGACTATAGAGGCAACAGAGCAGAGTCCTAAGAAAATAGTAGACCACCATAGTATTTAAAATTGTATATTCTGGAGTTAGACTGTCTGAATTAAAATCCTGGCTCTGGGCCAGGCACAGTGGCTCACACTTTTAACTCCAGCACTCTGGGAGCCCAACGTGAGAGAATCACTTGAGTTCAGAGATTTCAAGACTGACCTGAATAAGATAAATATCCCGTTTATAAAAAAAAAAAAGAAAAGAAAAATTAGGTGTGCATGATGGTGCACTCCCATAGTCCTAGTTACTCAGGAGGCTGAGGTAGGAGGATTGCTTGAGCCCAGGAGTTTGAAGTTGCTGTGAGCTATGATGATGCTATTGCACTCTTGCCAGGGCCACAGAGTAAGACTCTGTCTCAAAAAATAATCCTAGCCCTGATACTTCCTAGTAAATTATTTCACCTCCTTGTGTACATTTTATTCATGTGTAGAATATAAATTATAATTATACCCATTTTGTAGAGCTGTGAAGTTATGAGTTAATGCATGTAGAATACTTAGAACAGTGGTGAACAAAACACATCCTGATGTCTCAGTGAAGGTTTGCTACTATCATTATAGTGTTAGAGCAAGTTTTGAATTACTTCTTATTTGTGTGCATGGTTCTTAATGTCAGAGATCATGGTTCTTAAGGTCAGAGATAATCTTCTGTACAAAAATATTAAATAATTATAAATAAATATTTTGTATAACAAACATTCAAGACAAGTTGAGTGGAGGCTCTATCATAGTAGGAATAATGACAATAATATTCTTATTATTATTGGAAACTATAATTTATTATGCCAGGTTACTATGCTAAGTATTATTATATATACATTATGTTATTTAATATTTATATCAATGCAATGATATAGATACTTCTATATCAATTTTATAAGAACAAAACTGAAATTTAGAGACATTAAATAATTTATCCCAGTTCATCTCAATTGTATTCTATGTGGGAGGATTCAAACTCAGAACTATCTGACTTCAAAGCCGATGCTCTTGACCAAAGTATGACTTTACAAAAGATGTAAAGTCTCCATCTTTTTTTATTTTACTTTACTTTATTCCACTTGTATTTTACTTTACTTTCATCTTAAGTATTTCTTAGAGATGGAGTCTTGCTGTGTTGCCCAGGCTCACCTCAAACTCCTGGGTTCAAGTGATTCTCCCATCTTATCCTCCTGAATAGCTGGGACTATAAGCACCTACCAGTGGATCCAGCCTGTATTTTTTTTTCAGTCTACAACTCCTAAATTTGTTGGCTCCTTACTTAGAAACTTGGTGCTCAGTTGCCATAGTGAAAGAAAATATAAGGCAAAGAAATGAAAGCCTCAAATACCATAAATGTTAGTCCCCAAAACTTAAGAAAACCATAGTGAAACATACTGCAAAAATTTTCCCATTTTATGTCTGCTTAATGGCTCCTGTACTGGGTTGAAGAGTGTCCTCCCAAAATTGATGTCCACCCGGAACTTGCAAATGTGACTTTATTTAGAAAGAGGATCTTTCAGATGTAATCAAATTGAGATGAGTTCAAACTGGATCGGAGTCAGCCCTAATCCAGTAATATACAACTACATCAAGAGAGCACAGCCACATGAAGGAGCAGGCAGAGATTGGGGTTATGTTGCCACAAACCAAGGAACACCAAGGGTTTTCAACAGCTATAAGAAGCTAGGAAGAGGCAAAGATGTAGTCTCCCCTGGATCCTTCAGGGAGAGCAAGGCCTTGCCTATACATTGATTTCAAACTTTTATCCTCCAGAGGTCAGAAAATAAATTTCTGTTATTGTAAGTGACACAAATTGTTGTAATTTGTTACCACAGCCCTGGTAAATGGATACAGTGACTGATAAATTTCAATCTCTCATTCACTGTTAAAAGCACTATAACATTACCATAAGGACATAGGCACTAGAGGGTTTATCACAGCTCAATTCTCAACTACCAAGATGTGGAATCAACCCAAGTGCCCATTAACAAACCAATGGATTAAAAAATAAACTGTGGTATATGTATACTGTGAAAAACTTATTTATCCATAAAAAGATGGTGACTAGGGCAGCGCCCATAGCTCAGTGGGTAGGGTGCCAGCCACATACACCCAGGCTGGTGATTCAAACCCGTCTTGGGCCAGCTAAACAACAATGAAAACTGTAACAACAACAAAAATAGCCAGCCATTATGGCAGGCATCTGTAGTGCCAGCTACTTGGGGGGCTGAGGCAAGAGGATCACTTGAGCCCAAGAGTTTGAGGTTATTGTGAGCTGTGACAAAATGGCACTCTACCAAGGGCAATATAATGAGACTCCATCCTGAAAAAAATAAAGATGGAGACTTTATATCTTTTGTATGAACCTGGATGGAGAATAATATTCTAGAACACTGAATATTGAAGAACATTCTACTTAGTAAAATATCACAAGAATAGGAAAACAAGTATACAGTGTATTCAGTTCTAATATGAAACCAGTAGATTAACAAGGGATTGGTGTGTTCTTATCTAACCAGAACAATGAAAGGGTATATGGTACAAATCCTGGGTGAGGGGCACAACTACACCTAAATGCTAGGTATGTAACCTAATCATCTGCACCCTCATATTAATCTGAAATTTAAAAAGTGACATAACAATAGCACAAAGTATAATAACAGTAGCAAATAAGCAAAGATTTTGGTGTCAGACGCACCTGAGATTGAGTGTTGACATTGTCATTTACCACATATATACTGTTCAGGAACTTAAGTTTCACTTTCTTCCTCTGTAAAGTGGAGATAATAGCTGCTATTCATGTATATTTTGAGCACCAACAAGAGTGTTCAAGAATATTTAAGTCTCTTGGTATAGTGCCTGGCATATGAAAAATACTAAATAAAAAGCAGTGAGTACTATTATGATTATTATTATTTTTATTTTATTATTATTTTTTATTAAATCATAGTGGTGTACATTAATACTATCAAGGGATACAGTATACTGTTTCTGCATACAATTTGAAATACTTTCATCCAACTGGTTAACATAGCCTTCATGTCTTTTTCTTAGTTATTGTGTAAAAACATTTATAGGCTATAATTAGAGAGATTCACATGTACTCTTATAGGGTGAACTGTAGGCGTGATCCCACCAATCACCCTACCTACACCCACCCTCCCCTTCCCCTCCGCTCCCTCTCCCTATATTCCTGGGCTAAAATTAGGTTATAGCTTTCCTGTGAAAGCTATAAATTAGTTTCATAGTAGGGCTGAGTACATTGGATACTTTTTCTTCTATTCTTGGGATACTTTGCTAAGAAGAGTATTTTACAGCTCCATCCATGTAAACATGAAGGAGGTAAAGTCTCCATCTTTCTTAATGGCTATATAGAAGTCCATGGTATACATATACCACAATTTATTCATCCGTTCATGGATCATTGGGCTCTTGGGATTCTTCCATGACCTAGCAATTATGAATTGGGCTGCAATGAACATTCTGATACAACTATATTTATTGTAGTGTGATTTTTGGTCTTCTAGATATATACCTAATAGAGGAACTTTATAGGATCAAATGGCAGGTCTGTTTTTAGTTCTCCAAGTGTTCTCCAGATGTCTTTCCAAAAGGGATTTGTTAGTTTGCATTCCACCAGCAGTGTAGAAGTATTCCCTTTTCTCCACAACCACACCAGCATCTGTGATTTTGGGATTTCGTGATATGGGCTAATCTTACTGGTGTTAGATATCTCAAAATAGTTTGGGTTTGCATTTCTCTGATGATTAAGGATGGTGAGCAGTTTTTCATATTATAGTATGTACTTTAAATGTAATTGTTATAATCTTGGTTATATTTATAGTGGCATAATGATTAACATGCAACATATATTGCATATTGTTTAAATTACTACAAATGCATGAGAAAAATCATGATTTGGCCATAAATAAATGTATAAATATTATATCATCTTTGATTTAGAGATTAAAACCATAATTAAATATAGATTGAGTTTGTGGATTATGACATTAACAATGAACAAAGGCCGCCTTCATGTGATGTTTGGAAGTTTTCAATTTTTATTTAAAAACAAATTGGTTAATTTGGATAATTTTCATGTTTTCTTTCTAAATAACAGGATAAGCTGCAAGGTATTAGGCTGCTATTTGCAATCACTTACCCATAAATAAAACTTCCCAGATGTTGGTAGCTTTTTATGCTCCATAAATAAAAAGCTAAGTCTGGGGTAATTGTCACAGTGCTTTCTCTTTTCAGCATTTCTTTATTAGCAGAGACTCCTTGCTTGCCTATATTATGAGTGTGTACATATGACCTATGGATAAAATGGAAATACTCCAGGCACATGTCTTAGTCAGTTTCATCTGCCATATCAAAATACCGAAGACTGCATAGGAATTTATTTCTAACAGTTCTGGAGGCTGGAAATGTAACATTATGGTGCTGTGGTCAATCCAGTTCCCAGATGTCATCTCTCTCCCTGGCTTCTCACTGTGTCCGCACATGGTTGAGGGTGATGGCCCTAGCTACTCTGCTGATAATGAGATGTCAAGTTATTTCACAGGCAGAGAACCTAGAAGTTACAAGTCATGAAGCCAGTGCAAATGCAGAAGAGAAGACTTGACCTCATATAACACCCAGAACCAAGTCTCACCCCCGGCCCCCAAACCAAAAGGTAAAGGTGAAGACATGACAAGAATCTGAATGCCAAAATACTTTCAAAACTGAGGGGCCTGTTGTCTAGAAATGTCCAGTGACAGACCCCTTTTTGTGCCTTACCATAAATAGCTTTGTTTGAAGTCCTCCTAATCAATACCTAACACATAAAACTTGCCTCAAACCCAAGATCAAAGAGACAGATTTGAGTTTTGCCTTCAGTTTTCTTGCTGATTAATTCCCAGTAAAGCTTTTTCTTTTCTCAAAAACCAGTGCCACAGTATTGGCTTCTGTGTGTTGGGCAGTAAGCCAATTGCTTGGAAATAGAGAGTTCTTATCTTTCTCTTCTTATTAAGGGCACTCATCACATTATAAGGACGCACCTTCATGACCTCATCTAAACTGACACAGCCCCCCCAAGCCCCACCTCAAAATGCCATCACATTGTGAGTTAGAGTTTCAATATATACATTTCAAGGGGCACAAAATTCAATCCGTAACAGCACACTTGTAGAAATGCTTTGGATCAGGTAAAAGGGACCCCATATCATTCTTTGGGATCTATTCTGATCTTCCTCCCCATTGGGTGAGGAATCTGTGAGAAAATATGCACACTCAGACTTCACACATATCCTCAAGGTGACATTGAGTGCCGGACTCTAAAATTTCCTGCCTAAACAGCCTGCACCTGCAAAAAAGTCCTTTTCTCAGCTATTTCCCTTGACTGAATTGCACCACCACTAAGGAACTCCAGAGATGGCTGAGGGGTGCAGGTGGTAGAGGGGAAGAACGATTAGACCTTGTAAAGTGCTGACTGGGAATCTACAGGCATGATACAAGATGGACCTGAAGATAGAAAGAGAAGGTAGAGAAGAGAGTTGGTTCTGCCATGCCGCTGTGTCCCAACACTCAGCTCTGAAAAGCACAAAGATTCCACATGTAAATCTCACTTCCTAGGTTATCATAAAGGTGAATTTGTGAAGATAGGAGGATTGAACACTTGGCATGTAGGCCTCCATTTGTATGGTACTGTTGAGTTATCTTCACAAATATCAGGGGTAGGTCTGCTCCTCTTAAAATATTAGTGATTTTATGCATCCTCTCTTTAATATTAAAGATCTCAATTAAACATTTTATGACTGAGAGTAAAACAACTATTAATTGAGTACTGGACAAATCATTTTGCTGGCTCACAGTGCTGTGCTGAGTGAAGAACGGATTGACTGCCTGAGTCGTCAGCTTGGTTGTCAGAGTTCTACTGATAGGTTTCATTTGATGTACACCAATCTTCCAAATTGTTCCTTTTTGAAAAGAAAACATATACATGATACTAACTTGATTCATCAGTTTTAAAAGATTTTCTTTCATCCCTAATTCCCATTCCTAATCCCTGTCTTCTATTCACATCATAGGCGGCTACTCTGATAGACTTGTCATGTGTCCTGAAATTTGTACTTTTAGAAAGAATGTTGTGTTGTTTTGTGTGTGTACTTATAGAAAGTTTACACAAAGGGCATTGAGCTGTATATCTTATTCTTTTTTCATTCAACATTGTTTTTAAGATGTATTTAAATTACTATCTCAGTTCAGTTTATTGCTTCTAATTGCTGCATTGTGTTCATAGAACACAGACATCATCATTGTTTTTTACTTATCAATGATGAGCATCTAGGTAACATCCAACTCTCCATTTTTACAAATAAGATGTAACAATAATGAGCATATTCTATGGGAACCTTACCTACCCTGGGGAAGAGTTTCTCCACAGTATTTACCCAAATTTGGTATTGCTGGTTGGGCTTAAGCGGTTGTTTTAATTTAGTAATATTATTGTAATTTGTAATTTCTTGCATTATCATTCTTGACATTTTAAAAAGAATTAAGGTTCTTAAAATTAAATTTGCCTTTCTATTTTGGCATTGTTTTGTTTTCTAATTTGATTTCTGTCTATTTTTTTATGTTCTTGTCCTCAATGAATAATTCATAATCATTCATTCATTCAACAAACATGTTTTGTTTGTATGAATGCTATATGCCAAGTACATAAAAAATAATTTTGTAAAATAAATGTTGATATATGTTGTATGTATACATGTGCATGTTTAATTCACAAAAAGGAGAATGAGCTGTAAATATTATTCTGTTTTTTATTGTTGCTATTGTTTTTCTTCTTCTTTCATCCCTTTTTCCTCCCCTCTTCCTCCCCTATCCTCCTCTTCTGCTAACCCTCCTCCTTCTTACCTTTGTTTTTCATGTTTTCATTAAGACTACTCTAAGAAATATACATCTTGTTATATGGATGAATCACTTAATTCAATTTTCTAATGTTTACTTGGGCTTTTAGGCATCTCTTAAGCTTTTCCAACAGATGATTCTGCAGGATACTTCCTTAGGGAAATATGGAGTTATTGAATAAGAGGAAGCAGAGGAAAGATTAATGGTGAGACATTTCTGGGATGTTTTCCTTAAAAGAGAGATGACTTCTAGGGCATTAGGGAAGAAATGTGTCTGAGATCTAGTCATTCACTTCTTACATGTGGGTAAGATCTCTGATATAAGAGCCAAATGGGCATGTTAGCTACCACCAGCAAGAGCTTCCAAGGTTACATTAGCATCTCTCCACTTCATTTAAGATTCGAAGGCCCCCGCATGTTCTCTGGGAGAAGGGGATGTTGAGTCAGACAACTTGATGATGTGGTCAAATTGCACGTTTATGTTCATTTATGCTCCGCTGTGGTTTTTCCTTTTTATGTCCATGGCATGGGCCTTTAATTTGGATAATAAATATGCATAGGCTTCTTTTGTGCTCTCTGCCTTTTACACTACTGCTTATTCAGCTGAACTTCAAGCTCTATCTTCCTCTAGTATCCAGGAAGAATTCTGAGGGAGGGGAGAGAAAGGAGATTTCAGGATTTTGCGAAATAGTTACCCATTTGGGGGCAGACATACGTGATTTTTGCCAATAGCTGTTTTGTAAGGCAGCAACCCTTACTGGGGGATAATCAGGAATTTGTGGAGGGATTCTTTTCTAAAATTTTTAATTATTTCCAAGAGGGAATTCATTTTCTGGATACTGACAGGGCAACTTGAGAACAAAGTTTAGTAACTTTAGATTGTCTCCATCTCCTACTACTTAAAACTCTTAAACTCTTGTTTTTGTTTTTGTTTTTTTACAATCAATGGGAACAATGATTTCTCTTGTGGTCTCTCCTTAGGGTATTCTGGGGGGTTCCAGCTAGTACAGCTTCATTTTAGGACAGAAATGAAATAATGTTCCTTATAAGTGCAAAATCAAAGAGCTGTACTAACTTTGGCTGAAGGTATTAAAGTGCCATGGTGTGGAATCTCATCCATGTTGAATAAATTTCCCATATTAGCTCATGTGATGGGTCATCCACTGCTTTTTTATTGATAAATGAGAGTGCTCAATTTACAAACAGATCTTTGTCTTTGACCAGTGTGATAACACGCAAAGGGCCAGGAACATCTAGAACTAGAAAGGTAGTTCTCTGAGCAGATAAAGAATCTTAATCAATTATAGATTCTAGCTTGCTGGATTTTGCATCTTATTTTAAAAGTCACAAGAAAAATCATCTGAATTTATGTTTCTTTACTGGTAACTCATTTGAAGAACTTGATACTTTAATAAAAATCTGCAAGGTAATATCTACTCACTTTGTCTCACTCCCAGCTGCCCCTGCTCACTACTTACCATCTTGCCTATTAGTAGTTAGAGGAGATTGACATCCACCGTCAGCAAATACATGTTTTTTCACTGTTTTGTTCATTAATAGATACTTCGGGAAAACAATCAAAAAGATGAAAAACAGGCCAAAGAAGCAAAAATAGTAATCAGTATAGGCTCATCTCAAATACATTTTTAGAACATCCGTCTGTGAGCTTATTTTCGTGATTTCATACGAAAGTTTTGAGACAGCCTGTATTATGGTCCATTATTTCACTTCCAAGAAATACAGACGGTGTCCTTTCTGATTCACCAGGGCAAGTTTCTACTTGCTCAGCCTATCAGTGTTGGGGGGGGCTTCATTTCTGCTAATTTTGTGCAGATTTTATGTTTCTTAATTTTCCTGTATCTCACAACTTTTCATAATGACCCCCATGCTGTTGGTAGATCAAGTTAGCAGTTCTCAAATGCTAACTGGGCAGGGCTTGCCTTGGGTTGCCTAAGGGCAGGATTATTGGGTGATGGTTGGACTTCTTCCCCTGCTGATTCCCCCCTCAGCCCCCATCCTGTTAGTGGCTACCTGAGATTTAGCAGTCACATTCTGTTGGACTTACCAGTCATGCCCACCTTAGTGTGAATGTATTTATTAAAAATTTTCTTAAGGGAAGTGTTTTCAAAGGTGAAAATGGGGAAGAAGTACTACAAAGGCCTGGGGGATAGCTTCTAACAAGTGAAGACGCCAGGCAAATTTCTGCCGAGAGCAGAACTAGTGTGGCTCCTCCACTCCAACTCATTTCCTTTGCTTCTTGCCAAAGGCTGATACAATGGTATTGGAAATCGAACTGGGCATAGAGTTTTAAAGTCCTGGATTCAAGTCTCAGCTCTTATCTGATTGGTTTAGTCTTATTAAATAAAAGCAATAATCTTAACCTCACAAGGAGAATCAGTCTGATATGGGTTGAAAGGCAACACATAGGGTTATTATTAATAAGCCCAGAAAAATTATTTCCCTCTTATTAAAGTTTTTTTTTAGGAAACGGCAATATTTTTAGCACAACAGTTTGGGGAATTCCTCTTTCTTCAGGGTGCATCACAAGCTCCCCTGCACCCTCTTATCAGTGTTTTGACATATCTGGTTTAGTATTTGACAGTGTAGAGAACTCTCTTATTACTGCTCTAGCTGTGGTTGCTACTTGTCATGTTTTACGACATCATTCCTGGCCTACATTAACTTCTGTGTGTTATTACCCAGAAATGGATAAGATGACAAGGCATTCTTTATATTAAAAAAAATGAGCCATAGAAATATTTAGACAAAACATAGGGCACATAGGAGAAAGATTCTTTTTTCTTCTACTCAGCTATAATTTCCAAAGTACATGCATAATGCCAGAATTCAGGGGCCATCTCAGGTCCAGCTGACTGCCTTGTAACCATCTGCTGGGGCACGGCTGGAGAAGTTAAAATATTATATGTGATTTTAGAAAAGCACTGGTATAATTCTGTACCTTTTAAGATTATCTTAATATAAAGGTTTGTTTCCTTTTGAAAACATTTTTATTAATAGTGCAGTAATTCCTATTGTGGGTTTGTGGAAATCACTTTCTTAGCACTATCTGATATAACCAGAGATTGTTAGCAGTAATTAGACCTTCTGAAATACTGAATTTTCTCAGGTTAATGAAACATTTATATGCCAACACCTGCATCTAATTAAAGCCTGGCGTGCCTGAGTCCCTTGCTACTCACAGTGTGGTCCAAGCTGGCAGGAGCATCAGCATCAACTGGGAGCTTGCTAGAAATGCAGACTCATAGGCCCTACCCCAGAGCTACTGAATCAGAATCTGAATTTTAATAAGAGGTCTGCTGGTGATTTGCGTGTACATCAGAGTTCAAGAGCACTGCCTTAGTAGACCTTACTCTTACTTTTAAAAGGGGATGAAGAAGTCAAATATTATTGGATGCTCTTGTGACACAGGAATAATCAGTCAGGGAAGCAACTTAATTATGGATTTGCGTGTCTGTGTAGCCTGGGGTTAGCTAAAGAAATGGAGTGTGATTGCCACATTAAAAAAATTTTGTGAAGAGAAACAGATAAAATTAATTTAAATAATATGTTTTATTTAATAATACATTCAAAATGTTATTTCAGCATGGAACTGATGTGAAAAAATATTAGTGGGTTATCCCATCTTTTTACTTCATAATAGTAACTTTTCATGGTAAGTCCTTCTGTTTATATTATAGTTGCAGCACTTCTCAGTTGGGTTCAGCTACCTTTCAAGAGCTTGGGTAACTGCTTGTGGCAAATGGCTGCCATATTGATAGAATAATTGCAGGGGATGATGTATAGTATCTACCATCACATTCTGGGTGTACTGGGTCATCTCATCTACAGTGGTGAGAACTTGAGGAAACTTCGCACACACTCACTCCTTGGTTTCTTCATCTGTTATTAAATGCCTGCTGTGTATCAGACTTTGTGCTAGGTTGGAGGGAAGCAAAAGTCAGTAAGACCTACAGAGTTTGGAAAATAATTACATTATCATGTGATAAATGCAATAGAGGAGGTCTGTGTAAAGTGCTTTGGAAGCACAGAAAAGAAAGCACCAATGTTGCCTAGGGCAGGAATATAGCACCAGGGTGAAAAGGCTACATTCTACAGTCAAATAGACCTCAGACTCACCTCAGCCCTCTGGGCTCTCAAAAGGAGCTAATGACGAATCCTTCTCGTGGGATTGTTAAAAAGATAAATGTATAATTAGCTATAAAATTTCTGAGACAGAGTATACTCTAGTGATTGATAGCTATTGTTATTAAACAGAAGGTAATGGTAAATTTGAGTGTTATTGATGAATGGATTTTCATAAGTATGTCAGTCAGGATTCACCAATTATGATTATTTTGGAGAATGTTCTCTCTCTCTATTTACCTATTTGTCTATTTATAATTTTTTCCTGAGTCATTTAAGAGTAATTTTAGACACTGAGTCTATTTATTTCTAAATATGTTGTTATGTATTTCCCAAGAAGAACATTTTCTTAGGTAATCAAGGTGTAATCATTAATCTCAGGAACTTAAGAACACAGGGTTACTTTCTAATCCACAGTCCTTATTAAAACTTGTTAGTCAGACAATCTATCTTTTAGTTCTCCCTTTTTTTCCTTCTCAGTCCAGAATATGTATTTAGTTGTCATATCTCGGTAGTTGCTCACATTGTGTGTGTGTATGTGAGTGTGAATATGGTACGGAAGTGAGAGATCTTAACATTGTCAAAGATTATTTTGTAGACTATCTCTAAACTTGGGTTTGTCTGATGTTTCCTCATGATTAAATTCAGGTTATATGTTTTTGCAGGACAGCTAGTGTTTTTGTGAAGATACTTTTTAATAAAGGCACTAGTAAAAGAGGAAGGCAAAACCATTCCAAGGCCCTAAGGGAAGGGGCAGGACTGATGCTACTACATTGCAGTTGGGAGCCATCGCTGTGGAAGAGGGACGCCCTGATAGAAGCTGTAATTATAAAGCAAGCTTGCCTCAGCCAGAGCCATGGCCAAGTGAGATGTGGGAGGAGGACTACTCACCCCAATCTTGCCCTCTCTTCTTGCCTTGGGATCTCTTGTAGGTGCTCCCATTGGCTGAATCAACCAAGAAAGGGACTGCACAAGGCAATCCCAGTGATTAAGGTCTTCATGGAGGTCCTACTAGGGCAGAAAACTTTGTGAATTCTGTTGGGCTTAGGAGGCATAGAAACTAGCCAGCTTACCAATTAAAGAAATCAAGGGAGCAGAGAGAACAGCATGTACTAAAGCAAAAAATAGTATGTGAAAGGTGGAAAAGTACTAGGGAAGCTTCTGGAATGTACTCAGTGAGGTCAGGAAGCGAGGCTGGCCCAGCTTGAGAAAGTACTGTGTACTAAGCTAAGGACTTTGAACTTGATCCTGCTGACATAATGATTTTTAAACAGGAGAGTTACACGGTTAGATGTGTGTTTCAGAAAAAAATAGCTGTCGTGGCAATGGAATGGAGCTACATGCGACAGAAATGGAAGTCAGGGGGTTAGTGCAACAGTTCAGGGCAGAGATAAGGAAACACTAAATCAGTTGCCCTGAGGGCAGAGAATAAGAGGCAGATGAGGCATTTGGGACATTTAAAAATTAGATAGAGGAAGGGGTCAAATATGTTTGCAGTTTAATTAATAATAATTAGCATTATTGAAAATGGCAGCTAACAGATAGTGAATACTTACTATTTGACACTAAATTACAGATCTCATTAATCTTCTGAGCAATTCTGTGAGGCAGGTGCTATTGTCATAGTTTTTAGTACCAGAAATAAAAATATTGGGTGGATGATAATACCATGAATTCAGATAGAATGTATGAAATTTCCAGCGGGGCATTCGGTGAGCTCCACCCAGTAAGCTGTTGGAAAATGGTATGTGGGGCTGGGGAGACAGATCTGGACTGGTGCTGGGAATTCTGGGATAGTGTTGCATTGTTGTTGTGACAGTTGCAGTCATATCAGGCATTGACCAGAGTGAGACGCTGAACAAGAAGAAACATTATTGTATTTTAACAAGTGTTCAAAGAAGAGCCGGGAAATTCCAGGTGTGTTTGGATGGAAAGAGGAATACCAAATGTAGCCATTCTTGATGTTGACACAACTGGCCTACCCAAGGATAAGCACTTGTGAACTTGGTCTCCATATCGTTGTGATATTTCAACTGGCCTGGACTCATACAGGACACATAACTTACTACATTAAAAACAGACAGCTGTTGTAACGAAGAAGACATTATTCCTTAGGAACGTGACAATAACTAGCTCATTATTGGAGGTGGTGTAACTTGCCTTGAATGAAGTAAACCTGTTTTGTACTTCAGTTTTTTGTCATGTGTCAAAGCTTCGACTTGGGAATTGCATGATTTTTTGAGCTCCTAAACAAGGAATAATATTCTTCTCATTGGGAAATTATTTTAGAAAAATATTTCAGAGTGCTTGAATTATAAGGGATAGACTTTTTAAATGTTGGCTTTCTACCAGATTATGTGTAGATCTTGATCAAAATGCAAAGGTCTGTTTACATGAACTAGATCCCAAATTAGTGTTTCGTAATAGCCTGAAGTAGATGCATTATGTATTTTTTCATTTTGGGGCGCCAAATTGAAAACATTTTGCATGTGCAATAGGAATCATTTAAGGAACTATGGAAACCACTAATCTAGCTTAATGCTTTCTATTACTTTGGAAACATTTATTTTATCCCTTGGTTACTGGCAGGTCTATTATTGTTTGTAGACAACAATAGGAGGTTTTATGTTTATGCTTCACTGGAAAAAAAAATAGTTCTCAGATATTTGACCTCAGATAATTGTGAATCCTGATGAGAACGCATCACTCTTTTCTGAGACTACGCTCTTTTAAACCAAAAGAAGGCAAAGAAGACAATTTATCCTGGGAGCTTTCCTTTAGGACCTACAATATCTTTTCGTGGATTGTTAATATATACTATATATGGCTGTATTGTATATTATATCTCTTATTAACTCTAGTGCCATCACTAATGTTTTAATATATAACTGTATGTGCCTCAAGGGAGCAGTTTGTGTGTTTTACTGGCAAGGAGCACAAAAAAATTCTCCCTGCTGTTTCCCTCCATTATAAATTAATATCTAGTGCCAGGGGACCTCTTATGATATAAAATTGTCATCCTGTGAGTGGTATGGATGAAATTACAATGAAAAAAAGCTGAGCAGGAACCAGAGTACAAATGAGACAGCACCTAGTCTGCTGCACGTGGGACCCCTGGGGTCTTAAAATAATTTAGGACAAAGAATGTACATTGTTAATTGAAAAGTTTCATAATCTGTATTGTCTTTTAGTCACAGGCTTTGCTTAATGTGTGGGCATTTTTTATACTAATATTCCATCTTAGAAATGGAATATTCTAAGAGCCTGCTATCATGTTTTCCATGCAGCTATGGAAGCTCCAGAGTATTCTGCAATTTCTGTCAGAGAAGATTTTATCCAGTCAGGGTGCCTGGAGGATGGACTGTTTCAAGAGACATTGTTGCCTACACTGTTTTTCATTTTGGCAGTAAAGGAGTTACAGGAGAGAGGGAGATTGACCCTTAATGACAATCCTGTGTGTTGTGGCGTGGTGGTTGCCTGGCAACTGTACCTGTAGAAACTAAATGTTGGGCTTGTATCTGTATTAATCCCCTCTTGTTGTCAAGGTTTGTAGGTATTTAATATATTAAACTTGGAAAATACTTAGAAGCAAAAAGGTTTGCTCATTTGATGGTCCTTTGGAATTGCCTTAGATTGTTGGATGTCACCAAATAAGGATCTTGGGGACTAAGGGGTACATGATGTTGTGAACAGGTCTTGAATGTATTTGAATATCTCTTAGATGACAAGGAGCCCACACTTGGTGTCTCATAGCTCTCATTTGATCCCTTTTAAGAACATATCTCTTCACTTAATATTTATTGACTATCTTTCTTTTCATTTTTAGAGACAGGGTCTCTCTTCGTTAGCCAGGCTGGAGTATAGTAGTTTAATCATAGTTCACTGAAGCCTTGAACTCCTGGGCTCAAACAATTCTCCTGCCTCAGCTTCCCAACTAGCTAGGACTATATGTATACACACTCATGGTGTATGCCCAGGTAAATTTTAAAAATTTCTGTAGAGATAGGATCTTGATATGTTGCCCATGCTGGTTTTGTATTCCCAGCTCAAGTAATTCTCCTACCTCAGCCTCTGAAAGTGCTAGGATTACACTGACTACCTTTTATGTGTTAGTTTCTGTGCTAGATACAGGTTAGGGTATTAATGTGAGGAAAACAGAGTCCCTGATTGTTTAGAGTGGAGACTTTGTCATCTAATACAGAGCACACCTGAGGTGTGCTCTTACCTGTCACACTCAGGCCCCACACCCACCAGTATCTGGTATTGTTTTTACACTCTTACAAAGAAGATGGTGATGCCCAGCTCCAATCTGAGCTTCCTTCCTCCTCCTCCCATTCTTCAGTGCACCATCTCATTGGTTACCACCCTGATTTGGTGGCCTCTCCATCTCGGTTCCTCTGTTCCAGGCCTCAGTGCTCAGAGTTCTCTCCATCTCAGTTCCTCTGTTCCATGCCTTGGAGCTCAGAGTCCTCTTCATCTCAGTTCCTCTGTTCCAGGCCTCAGTGCTCAGAGTCCTCTCCATCTTGGTTCCTCTGTTCCAGGCCTCAGCTCTCAGAGTCCTCTCCATCTCGGTTCCTCTATTCCAGGCCTCAGTGCTCAGAGTCCTCTCCATCTCGGTTCCTCTGTTCCAGGCCTCAGCGCTCAGAGTCCTCTCCATCTCGGTTCCTCTGTTCCAGGCCTCAGCGCTCAGAGTCCTCTCCATCTCGGTTTCTCTGTTCCAGGCCTCAGCGCTCAGAGTCCTCTCCATCTCGGTTCCTCTGTTCCAGGCCTCAGCTCTCAGAGTCCTTACTATTTTTTGCCATCATTATAATTTCCCTTCACTTCATCATTGTTCTTCCCTCTAATTAAATTAGGGTCACAGAAAAATTGTGAGGTAAAATTGGCCAAAAAGAAAAAAAAAAGACTTATTTTACTGATGAGAAAGCATCTTAGGGATATCTCAGAATTCTAGAAATGGGTATGTCTCAAAATGAAATATATTAAATTGTGTTGTGAGGCATAGATGAAGCCTCCGTGTTGCTGTTTGTGTGAAGAATCACCTTTTATCATTCCCAGCTGTTCCAAATGGGGGCATTTTATCATTAATCTTTAATACAGCCTTTATCTCAGTTGGCTGAGAAAGTAGAAAAGTAGTCATTGTTTTGATCCTTGATGCAGTGAGTGAGTTTCATGTGAATTACAAGCCTTTTTAGTGGCCACCAACACATTCATGACTTCCATCAGCTGATTTTTATCGCAGATCAGTATGTCTGGTCACAGGGAACAAAGGGGTGAGAGGAGAGACATGATCAAAATGACCTAACTCCCTTACTGCTGTCACTTCCTAAGACAGCACACTTCTGCCACAGCTTGTCAAGAGCGGGCACACTTACCAGGTGTGCTACCGAGTCCAGCAGCGTTTGGCTGGGACAGCTGAAGCAGCGTATGGTGGAATAAGTATTTCTTCCAGGAATGAGGTCTCATATAATTGTCACAGAGGCTGGAGGACAAACGTGCAGAGAGGGAAAGGCAGGATTAAAGAATAGCCACCAGCCAGCTTCCTCTCCTGAAGCACTGGAGCTGCTGGGAAAGTCGGAGCTTGCAGGGGAATCTGGGAGACATGTGTGTCCAGTTGCTCAGTAGGCCCATCAACAGAGCCTGTGTAAAGCTGTCACCTATGGTGGCAGGTGCTTGTGGAGGTGTTCAGCTGGGTGTTTGGTGGTAAGCCAGGGGCAGGTAGTACTGGACTCATGAGGAAGAGCTGGATGCAGAGCTTGGGAGAGTGGACAAGCTGGTGTCTGTCTGCACCTTTGAGTTGGTCTCTATGTTCAAAGGCACCTGCAGAGAGGAAGGCCTGCCTCATTTCTGTCTCCCAAACTCACGGCAATTCTTAGCTGGGAGCCATGCAGGAAAAGGGATTCTTGAAAGTATAGTTCCAAATCAACCAGGTCTGTGCATTCGAGATGACCACTTTTACAGGATGGGGCTCTGTAGACCAGGGATGGACATTCCCTGAATGTCCTCCTGCCACCCCCTTATCGGCCTCTTCAGGTAGGTGTCACAGCCTGCTTCTCAAGGGCAGGGACTCTTTGTTTCCCATTCATGTTTTTATTACCATGCTCCACGCAGAGCTTACAGTGGGGAGTAGAAGGGCAGGGAAAAAGTAAGTGGTCAGATAGTGCAGGGACAGGTGAAAATATCTCCTTCAGTCGTGCTGTAGGATGAATGGTTACAAAGACCGAATCTACAGCAAACATGTGTCTGCCCCCCTGTCACCCCCTTGTCCCTGTCTCCCAGCTGTAGCACATACCTCCTTAGATGGGTGACTGGTTAACCTCATCCTGTTCATTAGAAAGTTAGACTCACGAGTTCCATTGGGAGATGGAGCACAGTGGAATACAGAGATAGGAGACAGGGTCTCACTTTTAAGGCTTTTAAGGAAGGAATCATCCAGTGGGAGAAGGATGATATCAGTCACAGAAGATTGGACATTAATAGGATAGAAAATAAAAATGCCAATTTTTTACAGCTGCCAAGTTCACAGGAGGGAATTCCACCATCCTCCATGCTGTGAATGAAGGTTTCTTGGGGACGTAGCACATGCCAAGGCCTTGACGGTTGGGAGGGACTCAATCAATTCAGCACCTGCCATCCCGTCAGGCAGTTCTGGGACAGGGAAGTGCACGTGACCTCACCATGGCACTGCTGGTGGAGGAGGGACTAGTCAAATTACTCAACTCCACTGCATAGGAGGAAAAAAAAAATCATAAGGACTAAGATGAGAGTAACTCAGGAAAGAAAAGTAGGAAGAAGTTACACGATAAGGAAATAAAAACCAGGGAAAAATACATGTCTATATCTATTTCAAATCTTTATAAAAATGCAATAGACATACATGGTGACATGTCTGTCTGAAAAAGGCTGTGTATCATGGTGGGAACTGCGTTTTCCCTGTGTCTGAAACATTTTGCCTTTAATATATTAATGTGTGAGGTTGTGAGTTCACTCTCCAAATGAAATTATAATACTGGATCTGCGAATGATTTTTTTGGATCAGAATACAATTTGGATCCAAATTCCGATTTTTAACATCCTGTAGCTTAATTGCCGATTCAGGAAGATAAATAAGCTCCGGAGTGTCCTTGCAGATTAAAGCAGGCCAAGAGTTGTAATGAAATTGAAGGTTGTGAATCGGGCCATCCTTTGAATTTAATAGATCCTTTCCCTCACTGCCATTTCCTCAAGAATCATCCTAATTCTCAAGTTGTTTTAAATTTCTCCCTAATTTTACTTTTCCTCTTTTAGTAATAGGCCTAGATCATTTCCATAGTGGTTTGGCAAGCTGGCTACTATTTTCTCTATATATCAAAAAATATAAATGACAAATGTTCCACGTTTCTCTGGCATAATTAAATTTGGCTTGTAGTTTCAATCCACAGAGAGACTATTATGTTCAAACTGAGCGCAATGGATGTGCTCATATTACTTAGAAGCACCGTCATTGCACACAGAAATTTCTATACTTTGGTGTGAGCCCAATAGACATAGCCTATGCATTCCATCATATTTGGACTCAAAATTAGAAGACCACAGAGAAGATATGATGATAGCTTACCCCTATTTAGGGGCCAAAGGCAGTATCAGAGGCAGACTAGATTAATAAAAACATTTTTAGAGCCAAAGACTCTAAATTTGAAACGTCTCCTTTTGCAATTTAATTCTCATTGCGTGATATAACCATTAAGATCAGTTTCCTCACTTGTTGAATGGTTTATCATAACACTCATCTCATAGAAAAGTGAGGTAATGATGGTGAAAGCACTTTTAAAAACCTAAAGCATCCGACACCTATTAATTATTTGTATCCACGGGCCCCTAAAATACTGCACGATGATATTGGAGACAGGAAATACGTTGATAACTGGAAATGAGAAGCCTCAATAAATATTTATTGATCAGTAAATTAGAGAGTCACAGGGGAATCACAGTGCCAAACTATTGACAATATTATAGAATCTTTTGGCTTCAAAAATGCAAAATTTGTGCAAGAAGCGATTGACTTAATTTCTGCTCCGTATCGGAACTTCCATGATTATTAGCCAATCGCGTGTCTGTTTTCTTTTCTCTTCCAGCTGCTTAGGGGATTTTTCATCCCCTGGACTTTGTTTCTTCAGCTCAAAAACATGACCTTTGACATTCTGAGCAGCTGTATATATTTTTCTAAGATCAGTAAGTGGGCAAAGTCTCTGGTTATGGCAAGTAGATGAGACAGTTCCATATAATGCAAAATGACAGCCAGTGACAAGCTGAAAGTTGATAAACTCTTAGCCCCCTCTTCAGTTCTCTGCTCCTTAACCAATGGCTGCTAGAACCAAGCCGCTCTGAAAGCCGTCCTGGCAGAAATGCTGTCTCCCCCCTTTAAAAACAAATTCTGGTAGGCAATGGTCTATGAGAGGAAGAGGCAGAGGGGAGACCTTAAACATTTGCCTCTATCTGTCAGAAATTATCTGAGAGACTTTCATTATTGGGGGGAAAATCCCTCATGCCACTGCTTCAGCCCCAGAGGCCAGAGGTGTTTGTGTCTGTTTCAAGATATCCAGTCCGGAGTCGAGGTCTGGTGTTTTGCTGGTGACTGCTGAAGAGGAGGGCTTGGGCTTGGCAGAACATAAAGCCAAGCTGACAACAAAGCTTTCCTTTCAAGCTATCCAAATGAACACATTTCTAATCTGAAATTCAAATACTTGACAACAGAGAGCCTGTGAGCTGGGCTTTGAACAGGAAATTGCTTCATGGTTTTAGCATAATGAATTAGGCAGTTAGACTAAATCCATTTAGCAGGAAAAGAATGCTTTCACATGCTTTGTGAGAAAAAGGAGGTGGAGGGAACCTTTTTAATTTCCCAAATTTCTCAGGACTTACAGACACGAATTCTCCTTATGATTTTGATCTGTTGTGTGCTATGATTGGTATGTAAAAAAGCCATCAGATCCTGGCATTCAGAAATCAGCTTTGTTAGAAAATGCTGTGCCTTTTAATGTCAGGGAAACCGAATATGATGAATAAAGGTTAGGAGGGTCTCGTCTTTCTCTCTGTTCTGTTCTTTCCCTGCTGGTAGCGAATGCATTTTAATCCTGAAACCCTGGTTCAGTTGCTGGCGGTAGGAAGTCCAGCAGACACCGTTTTGCATTCTTCTAGGGGACAGGGAAGAGGCTTCCTCTCAGCCTCCCGCATTCCTGGGCGGCTTTGCACTCAGAATCACACCTTAGCTGGATTTGTGACTACAGAGGTGGGGGGGGGGAGCTCTGTGATCAAGGAAGGGGAGTGAAGTTTACTGGTGTCAGTCAGGTCCAGGCACCAGGTCTGACCTTGAGAGAGCCTGCTGACAGACATCCCTCGGGAAGGACAGCACCAGAGAAAATAAAAGAAAAATTAAAAAGGGGGGAAAAAAGCCAAAAAGCGATGGTGCTAACAGCCTAAACAACAAGATCCTGGGAGTGGGGAGAGTTGAATCCTGTCCCAGGCAGGCTTGCAGAGGGGAGGGCTGATCTGTCCCCAGCCACCACCGCATTTCTTAGTGGCTTGCTGGGTGTAGACACTCCCTTCCCACCAGCCACTGCCTCTGAGCTTGGGCCCAAAGACAGCTAAGGGAGCAGTGTTCTGTATAATCACTCTGCCACCACAGAGGACAAAGACATAATAAGCTCTGACATCTTCTCATTTACAGCTTGCTAGGTAAAATACTCAAACGGTTTCTGCTGCCCACTACTACGGAAAAAAAGGTACATAAATATGGTTTCTATCTAATCATTGTTTTCAACTTTCCTACCAGAGGGAACAGTAAAGTCCTCCCAGTTGTCATGGTGATGAAGACACTATGACAAATTACATTACAAAGGGATGTTATAAAAACCATTAATGTGTGCCAAGCAGCTAATTCATGTTTACAGTTAGAAACAAAAAGAGCCCCATCTGTCCCAATTTCCTCAGTGCTAAGGCATCGCCCTTCTTGGGGGAAGGGGGATGAGGGGAGGCCTTGGCAAGTTCATAGACGGGTCATATATGATCACTTACCTGAATGAATGCGGAATGAATTAAGCTGAGGAATATTGACGTTTAAATGCCTTAGAACAGTTCTGATCTGGAATAGTAATGATCACCCAAGGAGCGGAATATGAATATTTAAAAGACTTTCTGTGCCACGTGAGTTGTGCTAAGGCACCAACCAGAACTAGTCAAAATTCCTTCAGAACACAACTTCAACCCAAGAAATCTGCTAGCCCAGTAGCTTGAATTTATTTAGGTAAAACAGGACCCAATTCCAAATCAAAGGCTGTTGCCAGACAGGACTCGCCTTCAAAGCCTGGGAGAAGCGGTGCCAGGACAGGGGCTTTGTGGAGGAAGGGGGCGCCCAGATGCGGGTCCTGAGATAGCAGCTCTCTTGCCTATGGAAGCCAGGAATCCCTTTAATTGGGCAAGTTCTTTAATTCTATGGTAGAAAAGGAAATATAAAATATAAGTGAGCTTGGGAGACACAAGGCAGAATTAAATTCAAATTTAAATAAAAAGGGCACATATCTGAGCTTTATTATGGAAGCTTAAGGAAGGGTTTCTTGCATATAGGTCCTGCAGATGCTGAGGGTATCTTTGTAGACCTCTGCCCCCTTGCCTACTACCAAAACCAATTTTTTTTTTTGTTTGTGCAGACTCTCCTTGGAGAAGCTAGAAGCATTGAGAGAGGGCAGTGACCTTGAGGAAGGCAGCTGAGAGCATCAGAGGCAGTAGAAACCCTTTCACCCAACCCTTGTCAGGGTTGAGGGGAGGCAAAGAGTGAGTGCACCCCCGCCTTGCGGAATTGGGAGGTCTAAAGGGGCCTATTAAAAGCTCAGCATTTCTTTCAGATTTGGTTTTTTATCTTAAAAACAAATCTTGAGTAATTTATTTCCAGTTCCGGGATGTGCTGACGTTTGTCTTAATAAGAAATGATTTAAACTGATCGACTGCCAAGCTAACTGAAGATTCTGGCCGTGGTGCCATGCTGATCGTGTGGCTTTGCAACCTGGGCCCCTGCTCCTGGCTGCCTCTAAGAGGAGGGGCAGGTCCGCCATCATCATTACACAGTGTGTCGCTAAAAGCCCAGCTCTGACTGACGTTTTCTCACGCAGTCCAAACTCTTAACTGGAAATAGGCAAATGAATGAAGGACGAGATCCTCCTCCTTTCGGCTCTTCCTAGTTGCCCATAAACTATTAACTGAACAAAGAACAGGCGAAGGTTACTTCAGTCTTTGCACCTGCTCCGACTATTAGAGATTTAGCGCCTCCTTCGGGATGGTCTTTTTCCCTTTTAGTAAGCAAAGTGTCATCAGAAACATATCGCCAAGAAAACATACGAATTGATTGTGAGTGTAAAGTCACCCCATCCTACGTACACTTCTTCCCATTCTTCTGAAAGCAAGACATTTTAATTATCAGCCTAGGAGGCAAAGGGCAAGCCTTACAACTAAATTATTAAGGAAAAATCTTCCACTGCTTTCCTGCTCACCGGTGGATTTCCACTTGCTTCTGTGTGGTCCCTTAGCCTGGAAAGGCAGTGGCATCTCTGCCTGTGGGACAGACCCCCCCTTCGGTGCGCTGGTGGAACTTCGCCAGCCCTGCAACAAATCATACCCCTTGAAAAGTGAAAACAAAACAAGAAGTCGGGAGAAACATTAGTGACCTGTTTGGATCATTTCCTTAGTGCTCAGGAAGTTTCTCCTGAAACAGCTAATATTTAATGTGCATACTTGGGGATTATTAGAAATCACTTCTTCCTTTCTTTAATTGCCTTCTTCAATTATAGAGCAGATGAAATAATACTCTGCTTCCCAGCCATTCAAGTGAGTTCACCATATAGTCAAGGTAGGACGTCCTCAGACTTCACTCCTTTTTGTGGCATCCTCATACGTGTGTTTTGCTTTTCATTGTATAAGTTTAACTTACTTTTGTTTCCTTGGGATTATTCTAAGCAAGAAGATGTATGAAATTATACATCCAATATGCTTACATATTTCTAAATACACGGAAATAAGTACCTAACTATTAAAATACAAGATGGGAAAATATGTCCATCGGCCACCTGTCCCATCCTATGGAACCTCAGTAACACACATAAAACAGGTAACAGCAGACTACGTCTTGCCCTGGAGTGGCTAGTAAAAACTTAAACATGGAGGAAAGAAGTGAAGGGGATGGCTATATGTGCAGGGGGTATCAATTTCTGTGAGTGAAGCTGGACCTTGTGTTCCAAGGAGGCATCTGGAGCCATAGGCAGCCCAGGGAAAGTCGGAGCTCAGGTTTCTTTAGAAATTCCTGAGGAAGACTGAGAGCTAAGGAAAGTACATTGCTGAATCCACAGGTATGCAGAGCTGGTGCTGGACACGGCGGCTCAACCTGTGCGCACTTCACCCTAATCGAGGCTGATGCAGGGATGGAGAGAGGCAGTGGGCTGCTGTTGGAGGCTAAGGCAGAGACTGCCTCTCTGTCTGTTACTGTCTGCAAGTTAACACTGTTATTGAAATACAAGATCTAAAAAAAAGTATATTAGTGTCTCTTTCCTTTGAGGGCAAACCAATTTTTTTTTTTTTTTCCCCGAGGGCTAACCAATTTTAAGGGCTCCAGAATAATCCCTGTTTTTGTGTCCGCAATTCATGAGTATGGCGAAAGAGATAGGGGTTTTCCTGGGATAATGTGCAGATTCTGCAGAGGTTTCCAACTGGAGCCTAAAGTTGCTGTTGTCTTGAAAGGGCCTGAGAGGTGGCTCACGTGTGGCCAGTGAGGTTGCACGTTGCTGGGTCTGACTGGGAGGGGAAGCTCAAGAATGTCATCATATCTGGAGTGACCCTGGGAAGGCCTCAGGAAAGGACCCTCTAGCCCAAAATTTCACCCAGAGTTATCAGTATTTTCAGCCATGTTCCCCTTGGAGCATGGATACTGTGGGCAAATAAGATAAAGAATGTGACAATGTGGGGTCAAAGTCTAGGACTTGCTGTTGTTGTGGTTTGTTAATTTTTCAGTAAATTACAGAGTAGATCAAAGTTATTAGACTATTCGGATGGAATGTTATGTAAGGGCTAAGCATAGTGGCCCAGACACTAGTCTCCTCCTACTACTAGTTATGGTAATAGTGACCCACTGTGCTCACTGTGTTTGAGCTACTCTTCCGAGTTCTTCACGTGTGGTAATTCATTTGATCCTCACAATAAATTAACTCATTATATATTATTCTCATTTTACAAATGGAGAAACTAAGCCCCAGAGTGATTAATTTGCCCAAGGTCATGTAGGTGGTGTGAGGTAGAATTTTGAGCATCCAGGCAGCCAGGCTTAGAGTGAGCTTAGAGTTATTAAGGCCCAAACATTCTGCTTTACTCACTAAATGTAGAATAGAAGGGAAGGAGGTGAAATAGTGGCTGTATGACTTATTGAGCTTGAGGTATTTGATGTCCTCAAATGTTTAACGGCTCTTTTACTGTGCTAGAAAGTTTAGGGGCTTCCTTCCCTTCCCCCACCGCATTCATAAGTAAAATAAGTGAATGAAGGTTCAACTCAGGATTGACTTGGGAGTGTTTGGGGAAAATGTTACCAAGTTCCTTTTGACCACAGTGCTACATGGACAAATATAAATAGTATATGTTTCCTAATATGAATGTTTGTCTTTGAGATGTTAGTTATAAATCAACAAATTCAGCATCAATTTTGTTTGTTTTAGAAGTGCAGACAAGAATATAAATAATTTGAGTCTTCATTGATTTTCTTTCTTATACCTTCTTATAGAAATCCATTCAGAAAAATCAAGCTCCTGAAATAGGGTATGTGCACTTTTTTTTTAATATTATAATTGAGCTCGAGACATTTTGAATTTTAGAAATCTTTGACACAAATGGGTCTTCAAATTTAAGCTCTGGGCAAGTATTTGGATAGTAAAATGTTAAAAGCATAACGTGACGTGGTCATTCTAATTTGCGTTCCATTATTAAAATATATCCTATAAGTTATTGTCCAGTTATTAAGCCATAGAGTTTTGAATTCAGACCCTGTAAGCTGAAAATCTACTTGTAGGCTGTGTGACCTGAGGCAAACTACTTAACCTCTCTGGGCTTCTGTCTCTTCATGGGTAAAATGGGCTGTTATACCCAGTGATCATGAAATGATCCTGGAAATGAATTCATTGTAGGTGCTCCATAAATGTCAGGTAAACTGAAGAAATAAACAGCCATTGTTAATTTTAATTAATGTTATTATAAATAATAATTTCATGCAATAAAAATATTTACATTAGAAGAAGGCCAGTCTCAAGTTCTTTCACATAATGCAAACTTACCAGGTGTTAAACTTGATTCTTAATTATAGGACTGAAAGCTGCCTGGTGTTTTTCTCTCTGACACCTTGTATACAAAATGCCCCCCACCCCTGCCCCATTGAATAAAGCGGACAAATAATCTGAGTATGTGTTCCCTGTAGTAGACATCAGCATGGCTTGAAAATAGCCAGTCAGTAAAGCAACATTATTTTTTCTTGGCAGTTTCACTCCTGTAGTCATCTAATAACTTTGAAGCAGATTCAGCATTAAAAGGTGTACTCCCCGTGTTCAGTAATTGCTAGTAAAGTCTAATCAGATAGCACCGCTACAGAAGAGCCTTCAAGAAATACTATAATTAAAACATAAAGGTTATGCAAAAGTAGCAAATCAATAGAGACAGTAAACATGGTTTATCAACAGTCCTGAGAACATTTTTTCAATTCTAAAATGTAAATGGACTTGGGATAGAGCACAGGCTGGGATGATAGATAGGATCCCGGGAACGGTTTAATTAACTCCAGTTTCCTGCATGTTAAAGGTTGCTTCAGCCCACTGGCTCATGTAACAAACCCTCTTAGGGTTTCGTTAGCCGCTGTCTGGTATGAAGACCAGGCAGCCTTCCTTTCTTACGGGGTTAAGCTTTGCCCTCCCCCTCTGGAGGCCTTATCAAAACACAGTCCTCTGTTTTCTCTATAAATACACAGATATTTTTAATTTCAGCTAAAATGGTTTGACTTTGTAATCAAGGTATAAGAAACACACACACACACACACTCAGAGCCTAAGTAATGAGAAGAGTTTACTAGGAAGAGTTGTGTAATTAAAATTATATATTAAAATTCGCAAGCAGTGTGTATAGTGTTTTAGAAAACCCGTGGCAGCTCTCCAGATGACTCATTTGCTGTTTTAATGCTTCTGTAATGTAGGCTATTTTATAATTAGCAGCAGAATTGTGCCACTTGGTTAGCTCAGCCCGATGAAAAGAACAATAAAGAATATTTACTATTAATGGATATTGAAACTACTCTCAACAGCCCTAGTAAAAAGAGGCTCTTTACTGTTCCTAGCCAGCCTTTTTAAATAGAACGTACCCGGTGTTTTGCTTGTAATCATAAATTAGTTAAAACTACGGGAGGAGAGGAGGGAAAGCTTTGAAGAACGGCAATTGAAAAAAAAAAAAAATTACTGCGAGGGCCGAGCGTCAAAAGAAAAATTCTTTTTTCAATTCGATAGAATTAGGTTTCACACAATTAACTTTATCATTAGTAAATAAAAGAGTTACTTAACCTCTGCCCTTGCAGGAGTTCTTGATATTTTGCTTAGTAAAGGGCAAGAAACCCATTATGGTATATTTATTCACTTTGTTAAAAGGTTATTCTTGAAGACTGTGATATAGAAACACATAATACATAATGTTTGTTAATAAAGATCTATTTACTCCATCATTTGAGAGGCTGCCCATTATATAATGCTCATTAGCCCCATGAACAGGAGACTTTTTTCTCTTGTTCCCATGGGAAAGGTTATCAAGCTGTCGATAAAAGGCTCATTTTCTTTAAATTAAAAATCACCGAGGTATCCTGTGTAGCGGATATTAAAAGCGAGTGTAGTCATGCCATCCTATTGCAAGATGAGCTCGAGGTGAGTAAATGGCTTATGCTTTTGAAATGAAAAGTTAAAAATGCTAACGACCTGTGATTGTGAAGATTTCTCTCTTTCCCCACAGTTAGGATTCCATCCTGAAGGAGGAACCTAAGCTTGTCCTTTTAAACAATGATTTAGAGGAAGAAATTTAACACTCTCCGCTTGCAACATTCGTTTTTCAATAAATCTATACTTTCTCTGCCCTCTTCCATGTTATCAGTCATCTGGGTCCCAGAGGAAATGCTTAAGGCGTGGGGTTAAATTAAGGTTCTATCTCTAGTGATTGTCTAGAAAGCTGTCTACATTCTCAAACAAACTTATCTACCTTATTATATAGCCATAAACACTTCCTGCCAAGTGGAGAGGCTGCTATTGTTTTGGTTTTGGTTTTCTATTGATGCCGATGGAGCGATGATTATTTTCCAGTTGAAAATTCAAAGGAAAGCAGCAATGGCATTTCATTATAGATTGTAACTAGGTTGAACTTCGATCAGTACAAGCTCTGTAATGCTGAAATCTACATGGAATGTGGGTACCTTCTGTTCTTACCTAAAACAATAGAGCCACTGGGATGCAGTCTCTATATTTCTCAAAATAATATTTCAAGTTATACCACTTCCTACTACCTTTCTTTGATGATTTAGCAATATTCTTTTGGCTCATTTGGGGTAAGGACAACATCTAAACAAAATATTTTACAACCTCTTGCTATACAGATAAAAAATAGAAAAGCATATCCAATAGAGATTAGTTTTACTACATGGAAAAATGATCTCAGACATCAGGTCAAAACAGACACAAGACACAACCCAGCACAGCACACATATACATGAATCTTTTCTGCTATCTCCCTCGAGCAAAGATCCTTTAAATATATTTTGTAAATAAATACCATAAAATATATTTGGCTTTGTCAAATACAGTGTGAGGGAAATAACAACTGGTATGATTAGGAACTAAACAAACCCCAATGTATAAAATGAAAAGGTTTCCCTGATAATTTGCTGTAGAATCTCTAAGGCAAGGGAGGAGGAAGACGTAAGAGAAAAATGTATGTGTTTTGTGCCAAGCCCAGTTCTAGGCACCGAGGACACAAATTAACAAAACGGCCAAAGTCCATGTCTTCATGGAGTTCCCATTCTAGTGGAATGCTTTTGCTATTGTGTTACTACTATTTTATGTAGTAAACACAAGAATATATATGTCTCTTTATAAATATAAAAATATGTATTTTATAAATCAATATATACTCCAGGTTTCTGGTAGTTCTGAATATTACAGTGTCAAAGTTTTTACCATTTACATTGTACTTTGTAATTTATTCCCCCAGTTTTAAAAGTCTTGGTTCTGTATTTCTCTACTTCTATATATTCTGAAGTTCTATTCTTAAGAATCTATTTTTAAGTTCTCTGTTTTCTTTCTTTCTAATTTTTTAATATCTAAATACTTTTTTAAAAATGTAGATGGTGATTGCCTGAGTTTCTGTATCCCCCATAACACCTATTTTGCATATGTTCAGTCAAGGTTTATCAGGGAAAGAGAAAATCACTCTGGGCACTTTGAGCAGAAAGGAATTTGAGGGAGGCTGTCAGAGGATTACTAAATTGCTGAAATGGCTGAAACAGGGAAAGTCAGGGCAGCTGACACTCAGGAAATCAGAAAGGACGCTCCTCCCTCTGATCTCAGTCAGCGGATTCTAGCACCCAAATGCCTGATGTGCGGGAGGATGCCGAGGAGATGCCATTTGCCAAAGCCCCAGGGCCGCCCCCACCAACCCATGATGGCTTCTGCAATTCTGCTACTGCCTTCTAAATCTGTGCAAGTTCCTCTCACTGGCAGAATCCAATCTGGAAATCGGAGGGCTGGGATGGCAGCAACAGTGTCGCTATATCTTGCAATACAGGGGAGAACATAAAAAAGGACAAAATGATACCTGGTTGTCAACCGACAATCTGGACACACCTTGACTGTTACACAGTCATAAGTCATGTGTCCTGTCACAGGGAAATATTTTCTAATGGCCACTGACTATAGAGTGTTGCTATAAAATACTAATTTTCCTTCCATTCTTCTACTTTCTTTTTTTTTAAACCCTGACACCAAAGGACATTTTTCTTTATTTCTGAAGCTCAATAATGCAATGTAGAATCTGACTGTTGATAGTGAATTGCATTATTCCCAATTACTTACTAGTTTCCTTGTAGGAGATGTGTATTTTCCCAGTCTCCCATTGTGTTTGGGCATGTGACTTGCATTGACCAATGGAGTGTGAGGAGACATGCCATGATAGCAGTTCTACCCAGAAGCTTTTGTAGTCATTGTGAGTTTTAGCTAACTTCTTTGTTCTCTCCCTTTGTCAAGAGAATTGCATGTCCCTGGTCAAGTCTTCACCTCCAACCAGTGACCTAGAAGGAAAGGTCATGTGGAGCAGAGCTAACACCAGCCTGGTGCCATGTAGCCCTGGCTGAGAAATAGCCCTGCCTTGTGAACTCTGAGAGTTTGAGGCCACCTGTTCCTGCAGCACAGATGGCCAGGGCTGCGATGTGACTCTATATCAGTCCTCGTACCACTGATCCCAACCTCTCTTGACTCTGACGCATCCTTCTGATGCTCCACTTCTTCCTGCATATTTCATTTAGTATACTCGATCAGTATAAAGCTCTTTTAAAAAAAATTGGTTTATTTCTTTGTTGTTGTCTTGACTCCCCCCGAATAACGTGATGGTAAAGACCTTGCTTATCCTGTTCTCTGCTGGATTCCCAGTGCCTAGTACCAAGCCTAGAACATAAAACACAGGGAATACATTTTTGCAACGTATGGGAAAAAACACATGTTTTGTACTGTATTATATCCTTTTGTAAAATTTTATATATATTCTTAGATTAAATTACTTATTGCTCTTAGATGTTTTATAATCATATATTATTTTTTGTAGGTTCTATAGGTAGGTCTCGTTTTGCTTTTTTTTTTTTGAAAATTACCACACGGTCTTTGAATGAGGGCAAAGCACTGTTAACACAATAGCACATTGCGTGTGTGGTTGCATAGTGAGAGAGGGTAGTCTATGATTTCTATTCCTAAATACTTTCTCACAGGGTATGTAGTTTTCCCTGGGCACCTGTCTTCCCTTACTTGTTGATATTAAGAAGTCTACTTGGCTAGTAGTTTTGTTAATAGAACAGAGACTGAAAATTAGTATGTAGCCTGCAGATTTGTTTTATTTGGTCTGACAATTATGAACTTGTATAGTGTGTTTTCATTAACATTTAAAAACTGGTTGATTTCTTATAAATACTTAGATTTCTAGCTTCTCCCCTTCTTGCCAAATTGGACATTTTGAAAATATGGGCTCTTGCATTCATCACAGAATGCAAAAGAGCATTCAAGCTGAATAGCAGCACCCCTCCATTGACAGTATCTAAATTCTCTAGCTGACCACAATTCCTGCTGCTCTTCATTTTATCACTGTGATAAGGATAAAGAGATTACACTAGTGGGTCATGACCTTGTATAATCCCCTTTCCTTGAAAGCAGTGGAAACTGTGACTTGTTTTTCGGCAAGAATTGTGGCAGAGATGATGGGATAGATGATTGTATATCTAAGTTACATCATTGAAAACACAGTATTAGCAGATGGGGAAGGGATTCTCCTTGTGACATTGTAAAAGGATGTAAGAGAGCCTGTGTGAGTGCCAGAGAGAGAGTGACCACTTGTCCAGGAACTACACATGTCCTCAAGTATTAAGAGAAGTTCCCAACTGATGGAACTTCAAGGAAATGCATCCTTGGTCCTACAACCACAAGAATCTGAATTCTTCTGACTACTACATGAACTTAGAAGAGTACCCTTAGCTGTAAAAAGGAATGTAATCTGTATGAAATGTTGATTGCAGCCTTGTGAAACCTTAACCAGGGGATTGGTCAAGCCAGCTGAAACTTATGACCCGTGGAAACTGAGACATAATGCATATGTGTTATTTATGATCATTAAGTTTGTGGTAATTTTTATGTAGCAAAAGAAAACAAATACACCACCCACACTAGTCAAATGTCAGTCCTCAGTTATCACTGATTTTCATGTTGGTTTGTATTCTACCTGTCCCAGTTTATCCCTTTACTTTGTCTAGTAGGCCAATGTGCTTCTGGAATAATTAGAAAAGCCAAGTGAGTTTCAAAACATAATATGCTCCTGCCTGTAATTCTTCTACTTTAGGAGAGTGAATTGGGAGGATTGTTTAGGGTTGAGAGTTTGAGACCAGGCTGGGCAACATTAGAAAGATCCCATCTCCAAAATACATGAGGTCTGACAATCAAGTTCATGGATTCATCCTACAAAAAGTGTTACATACCTCATTGCTGAGTATCACCATGCTGACCTTCAAAGTACTTCTCTTGGGAAACTAAGCACTGATGCCAATGTCTGGGCCACCCTTAAATACAATTTTGGAACTCCTTTTCTGGAATGGTCATCAAAGCTGTCATTGTATTACCCTCGATGTCTTGAATATCACCAAAATATTCCTTTCAATGTTTCCTTTATATTCAGGCACAGAAAAAAGTCATTTGGGACAAGATCAGATGAGCAGGGAGGGTGTTTCAATGCAGTTATTTCTTCACTGACTAAGAACTCCCTCACAGATTGTGCCGTGTGACTTGGTGCACTGTGGTGATGCAAGGGCCATGAGTTGTTGGTAAAGATCTTCTCTTAAGATTTTCCTGTTTCTCTACTAATGTTTTCTTGGTCTGCTTTGCTTCTCATAGTCAGCTGACAACTTTGACACATAATTTGATGAGTTTTCAGTTTTGCTCATTGCTGGCAGTCCCGACATCTCTTCATCAGAGAAGAAAAACATCCTCCCTTAGAAAAACATTTAATCCATTTCTACACTGCCATTTTTACTGTGGCATTATCTCCATAAACTTAGACTAACATGTCCCTGATTTCACTTCCACTCTTGACAAGTTTAAAAAGAAAAGACAAATGTTAGTTTGTTGCTCTAATTCAAGCTCTGACATTCTCAGACAGCACATAAAAACACACAACAGTAATAAACACCACTCAGCAAGGCACTACCACATATTGACTTAAACACAACTGGGAGACCTCATATACCAATGTTAAGAAACCTTGTTGACTAATTTTTACAACATTGCCAGCATAAGCGCATGGTAGTAAGTTCATGAATTTAATTGTCAAGCTTTCGTACGTGTGTGTGTGTGTGTGTGTTTGTCTGTGTGTATATAAAATATTCAAAGAAATCAGAGCAATAGAACCAAAGAGGAGTAGCTGAGCTAAAATATTAAAGAGAAAAAAAACTGTTCTCACTTCACATGACTATTGGGAGAAATTTACTCCGTAGGGCATTTGTTGATGCTGGGGATTGGTCCTAGGATAGGGGGCAAAAAAAATTCTATTGGGAAAAAAGGAACCTATAAGGTGTTTACTGGCTACATGGGTGGGAGAGACAAATTGAAAACATAAGAGGCCTTGAATTCATGGCTGCTTGTCTCCTGGGGATATTTACTGCATCCTGGTTCTTGGTAAACTATTCAGCCAGACTGAAAGTTCTAAATAGTCCTCATTTTGCAACCCTCCAGCATCATACAAAGAAACCCACACCTGGGAATATCACAGGCAGATTTCTAAAAGCCAAAGGGGGGCCAAAATTTCAGCTATGGATAAGAAAGCATGTTTCCTTCACAGACTAATAGCAAAAGTAGAAGTGGTGTTTCAGCTGAAATCATGTAAGTCAGAAGACAGTGGAAATCCATCTCTAGTGCTGAGAGGTAAATACTGAGGTGTGGGATTGTTCATTCCGAGAAAAATCTCTTCCAAAAATAAAAATACAGGGGATTTAACATCAGCCTGTCTGAAATAAAAGAAATAATAAAAGGAGGGAAAATTAACCCAGATAGAAAGACAGTAATGCCAAAAGGAATAAAGGACACTATAATGGCAAGTCATGAGGGTAAATTTAAGTGAATACTGACTTTGCAAAAACAATAATTGTAATGTCTTATGGAATTTAAGATATCAATGACATGAAAATGCTAATAAAAATGGAAAAAGTGAGATAAGGGAGTTAAAATAGTCTAAAATTCTAACAGTGTTAGGCAAGTGGTAAAAATGATTTTTTTCAGGTTGAAAAAAAGGCTTCAGCCAAGAACATACGCCTTAATTTCTAGGGTACCATGAGCAGAATCAAAGTGTTATGAGCAGCTTGAGTCTCTATTGAACTCTACTTCCCCTGACATTCTGCTGGGTCCAGCAGGGTCTTAAAGGGTACCCTCCTTGGTTCTTACCTATTTCACTATGCTGCTAGTTTTGGTACCTCTAATTAATGCCTTGTAATAAAACTTTTAGAACTATGATACTGTAAGACAAAATCTGTATTGTTTTAGAGATCTGACATAATATGGTTTAATATTAAGGCTTCCCTGTTCCTCCAGTTTATACTTCAAAGGCTTGGAAAGCTTAATATTTAACTTATGATTGGAATTATGGCCAGTTTGTTCTGTTATCAAACATGAAATTTTAGTGATAGCATAATGTTTAATGTGATAGCTTATCTTTTTTAGAAAGAAATGAAGCTAAATGCATTTCCTAGGAAAAGTAATGAAAAAATGATAAAGAGAACAATGTTTAAAGAGGCAATGTAAGAATGTGTAAATTGTGACATCAAAAACTTAAAATGTGAGGGGAGAAGGGAGTTAATACACAAAGGGCTTTCTTAGTTTGTTTCCTTTCTTTTTTGTGACTAAAGTTAGGTTAGTATCTGCTCTAAATAATTTGTTATAACTTTATGATGTTCATTGCAAATTGTGGTAAAAAAAAAGACTCTCAGACCTATAATGGATTAAAATTTATCTGAAATTAAAATGTAACAAATTAAAACACAAAGAAAAGTTAAGTGTTTGTGATGAACATTCCAATTACCCTGATTTGACCATTACACATTTTACATGGGTTTCAACATATTACATAGACCCCCAAATATGTACAACTAATATATTAATAAGAAGGTACCCCCTAAGTTAGTTATTTCCTTAAGTTTAACCAGAAGACTGAGGTTGAGTTTTATAATTGGAATTTTAAAATAATTTTGGACTTTTATTTCCATTTAAGAAATGAATGGAGAAGTGAATACACAAAATTTAAAAGATGGTAAAACTTTATTAATACAGGAACATCGAACTTTTCCTAAAGTAAAAACCAAAGAAAAAGGCAAGCTGAGAGCAAATTGAAAATGCAGACATCAGTCTCATTACATCCCTGAAAAGTTGAGAAAAAAGGAAGTAAAAGCTTGCTTGGGGAAGCCTGCAAGCTGGAAAAAAGTTTCAATGTAGAGCAAGATGATGGCTGTGATGTAGATGTATGATGATCACCAGTCATCTTCCTGCATTCCTGCCAGTTTTCAAATTAGTGATGAGTGTCTAGTGTAGTAGTCACTATGTCAGATATTGAGACGTGGTGATAAATATGACATAATTCCTATCCACAAAGAACTTACAGTCTCTTATAAGGGACTCAGACATATAATCAAACAATTTTAATTTGATATAATAAATACACTGATAAAATCATATGAAGCTTCAATTCTGGCACATTTAGAAAAGCTGTATCAGCTGGTTCAGTGAAAGAATTGTTGTAGGTATAGCCAGGCCAAATCTAGCTGTATGATTTTCATAAATAAAGTTTTATTGGAACATAGCCACACCCATTTATTTTTGTACTGTCTTTGGCTACCTTTGTATGGCAACAGAAGAGTTCAGTAGTTACAATAGAGACTATGAACCACAAATCCCCAAATATTTACTATCTGGATGCCTTAGTTAATTTGTTCTATTGTAGCAGAATATCAGAGACTGGGTAGTTTTGAAACCAGAAATTTATATCTGACAGTTCTAGAGACTGAGAAGTCCAAGATCTAGGTGCCAGCATTCACTCAGGGCAGCGGTTCTCAACTTGTGGGTCGCGGCCCCTTTGGAGGTGGAATGACCCTTTCACAGGGGTCACCTAAGACCATCCTGCATGTCAGATGTTTACATTACAATTCATAACAGTAGCAAAACTACAGTTATGGAGTAGCAATGAAAATAATTTTATGGTTGGGCCTCACCACAACATGAGGAACTGTATTAAAGGGTTGTGGCTTTAGGAAGGTTGAAAACCACTGACTTACGGCATTTTTTCTGTGTCTTCACATGGTGGAAGATGGAAGGCAAGAGAGAATAAATGCTTTGTCCTCTCAGAGCAGAAGAATGAAAAAGCTCCTGAAGGCTGTGTGAAGTTTTTTTAAATAGATCTTAATCCCATTCACAAGAGAAGAGCCCTCATGACCTAATCACCTCCTAGCAGCCCTACCTCTTAATACTATCGCATTGGCAACACCTACATTTTGAAAGGCATGCATTCAAACCATAGAATTCCTTGTGCACCCTCCCTATCACATTTATGTCCTTCTCACACACAAAATATATTTATCTTATCCCAATAGCTCCCAGAGTCTTAACTCATTCCAGCATCAACTCTAAAGTCTAAAATCCTGAGTGTCATATAGTTATCATCTTAATCAGATAAAGATGAGACCCAAAGGTATGTTTTATCCTGAGGCAAATTGCTCTCTTGCTGTGAACACATGAAATCTAACAAATTTTGTGCTTCCAAAATACGATGGTGGTAAAAAGCATGGGATAGAGGTTGCCATTCCCAAATGGAGAAAAGGGGAATTTTTTTTTTTTTCCTTATTAAGTAAGGAACTCTCAACTTTTCACTTAAGGGAACCACTTTATGTCTTCTCTTTGGCTTATCCAAATTGCCAGCATCACTATGCTTCTACTTTGGGGGCCATTAGTTAGTTGAATAAGAGTTACTTGAATACAATAAGCATTGCAATCTGCAGTGGCTGACCTGGTGACCAAGATGGCTACTAAATGACTAACAGGTCAGCAGTGTACACAGAGTAAATACTAGACAAAGGGATAATTTATGATCTTGGTGAGACAGAGTGGGACAGACTGTACTACTTGGAACAGTGTTTAATTTAAAACTTATGAATTGTTTGTTTCTGGAATGTTTCATTTAATATTTTCAGATCACAAAAAGAAACTGAAATCATAGAAAGTGAAACCTTGGATGGGAGGGGGAACTACTGTAATTTATAAAGAGCAGAAATTCATTTCTAACAGTTCTGGAGGGCAGGACCAAAGTGCCTGCAGTTGATAGGGGCCTTCTTGCTGTGTTCACACATGGGAAAGGCAGAATGCAAGAGAGAATGAATGACACATCCCTATGTGGCAGAAAAGTGGAAGAGCAAGCTAACAAAACACTGCATAAAGCCTCTGTGTAAGGTCTTTAATCCCACCGATGAGGGAGGACCCTAACCATCTCTTAAAGGCTCAACCTACTGTTACTATTACATTGGAAATACCTTAATTTTAGATGGGACATAGGCAAACTATAGCCCTTGCAGAAAAAATTGCCATCCCTTAGTATGAAGAAATGACATTCTCATGTCTTTTTGATTAGAGAATAAAAATGTCTAACATTTAAAAGACAATCTGGTATTATGTATCATCATTTATAATGGACATTCATTCTACGCATTAGCTCTAATTCTAAATATCTACTCTAAGGCAGTGCCCACCATGAACACAGGAGTGTACAGGTGGGTTGGCGCTCCATTGTTCATTTGGAACAGTGGAACAGTGGGAATAACCAAATGTTTATTAATAGTATAATGGTTAGATGAATTGTAGGAAAGTTCTATGCTCTTTGTGGGGGTAGGTCTATCTATATTAATTAAATTTGAAAGATCATCAGGACATATTGTTAAGTTAAAAATGCAAGTTGCAGATAAAATTAAATATAAAATCCCACGTATGTGAAAATGCTAAAATTATGTATTTTGTGTTTGCTTTGTATATACACGCCCAGTAAAAGGTAGGAGAATAGATGAGGAGGTGCTAATCAAGGGTGCTTCTGGAGTGATGATGGTTTGAAAGGCTAAGGAATGAGGTAAAATGAGACATTTTACTCTTGTACTTCTGCATCGTTAGACATTTTTATGACAGTTGCATAGTTCCATGTAATTTACTGGGTAGTAAGTGAAGGAAAAATTTATTGTTAAATTTTCGGATGGTCCTCAACCACTGTTTTGATGGTGAGATTGAGAGCAAATTAGAATGAAAAAGGCAAAAGGAAGCAAGTGTTTACTGGGTAGAACTAAGTGCTTCTCCCTGGAGCAGGTGTTGTGCTGAGTGATGTGGACCGTAGTCTCTGAGATAAGTCATACAGTGCCCAGGCCAGAGATGAAGAAACTGAAATTCCAAAGCTTAGTTACCTAATCCAAGATCATAGTATTGGCAAGTGGCAGAGTCTGGACTAAGACCCAAGTTCTAACTCTGATATTATTCCTGGGAAGACAAGAGCCAGGTGTCTTCAGGCAACAGTGGTTGTTCAGGGTGTCTGTAAAGTTCTTGGGACATTTAAAATAGTGTGCAAATTAAAGTTCAGATACCTGTCTATGTTTAGCTGGTTTTGTAACAACCACTGTGTTTCTGAATGTGTGTTAAATGGAATGGGCAGTGTAATGGGGGGATAGGTAGGATTTCCAGAAGATCCTCACTTTCTTTTCTTTCTGCAGTCCTTTCCTGGTGCTCCCTGCCTCTTTGCAGTTCTGTAAGCTTTTGTACCCAGTTTTCTCCTCCTTGATCGTCCACATTGAACTATTTTTCTTTACCAGATTATTGAACCTAGATTTTTTTTTAATTTTAAATCATTCATATCCACAAAAACCCTTTTATATTGGCTGGACCCAGAAAAACCTAAACCTCTCCATGTGAACTAAACTTTGCATGTATGAACGAAGAGAATTTGGTCCTTTAATAATAGATTTCTTTCTGTGTATAAAGGTTATTTGAAAATTACCACTGGGAAAATTAGCTAGTCTGAATAGTATCCCGAGAGAATTCCGTGAAGTTTCTCTGTCTAATTTTAGCTGCTTTATTAACTCGGGTCATCTAACCAACGTAATTCTTTCTGCTGTGTAGTCAGCAAGTTTATATTGAGCTGGGATTTTCTGAAAGAGATGACAAGAGTTCAATAACTTTCTTGTTATTGGCTTTAAATAACCTCATACAATTATAAGAAGAATACTAACTAATGATGGTAGGCAAGCATCACATTTTATATGTTTTTGCAGCTCTCTTATAACTGTTGAAGAAGGGCTCCTGGTAATTCTTGTAAAGATTTTACTAGTTTTTATTAGTTACCAGAGTATATTCACCAATACAATCTCAACCTCAGAAACTTAAGTAGGGGCAATGGCCTTGCTATATTGGTTGGAGAAAGAGGATGATAAATAAATGGCCAAAATTTATTTGGATGGAATCTCTAAGTCCTCATCTCTTGCCATAGGGGTGTGTAATACTGTCTCGGTTCTGGAATTCTTTCCTGAAGGGTGGAAGTATTGGAAAAGACATGATACTAACTAACGTATCCTTTGGGAATGAGGCAACGAATATCAACCATACCTGCCGAGTCTGTGATTATAACACAAATCTTTTATCATATTTCTTCCCATCTAACCCCTGAAACTTTTCATGTGGCCCACCTTCCGTCCACTAGAGGAAGGCCATGTCTTATAATTCTCTCTTCCAAGGTTATTGACGTAAGAGGCTGACCTCTCTTGGCCCTATAAACGCCTTCCATCATAAGAAAGGGGATCTAATTATGTTTGGCTGAGCTGTTTCATGTCACTTAAAGAGACAAAATTCATGATGAAAATCAGTCTCTGGCTGGGATATGTTGATGAGTAAAAAACTATCATTAAATACACTTTCCACTACAACATTCTCGCTATCTGGGTACTGCAACTGCTTGTGTTTTCAGTGGGAGAAAACAGCATTCTGGAAGGAAATCACTAATACGCAGGCTGTCACCTCTTTTACCCTTTTCATCCTAATGCCCAATGTTAGGTAATAAAGGAAAGAACTTGAAGGAAAACCACAGTGCCAAACTAAACAATGAGTAAGTATGAATATGAAATAGTTGGAATTGGTCAGGTAGAACAGAAAGTCATAAGAATCTTCAAATTGTGGCACGGGGAAAGATTTTAGCAATTATGTAATTCAGCCTTCTTCCTTTGCTGATGAGAAAGCAGGACCCCTGAAGATTAGGTAAATTGCGCGGGTCCAAAATGGATAATTAGAGGCAAAATGAAACTTGATTCACTTATCTGCCTTCAAATCTAATTCCATTCCTAAGTTGTATAATGAATCACAGATAAAGCGTTTGATGACACAAAGGGGGGCATTTTAAATTTGGAAAAGTGTGCTATTTGTGGAGTGAGTGTGTTGTGCTGAAAGGGAACAATAATTGGTGCTGTGCAAAACATTACAGTACATCTTTTCATACAGAAAATATTACAGGTATCTCTGGACAGTTATGTTTATTGGTGTAAACACAGGTTTATAATTTTATACCTGGTACAAGACTTCGACACCATCTATTATTTCATGTATGTGCCGTTCTCAGTATTAAAATCACTGTCTCTTATGTTACTTTAACTTCTCAACTTTAGAACTTTACATTAACCACGTGAGTATATATTTTCTGTTCTGCAGAGGACAAAATTGAGTCCCACAAAGGTTAAGAAATTGGAACTAGAATCCATACTTGCATGCTTCTCCTTCTAGTTTAATAATAAGTTATATCAGAGACTTTTTTTTTTGATCACAAAGGGCAAAAGAGGAAAAACAAACAGATACCTTTCCCATGCCAAGATATCTTTTCTGCTTTTTTCTTTTTCCTCTATTTTCCTGCCCCCCCCATCAGATGGTTGAGGAATGATAGTTGGCTTGGGAGAGAAAGCTCAGCTTGGTTTAGCAACTCCGGAAGTTTCTTGGTTATTTCTCTAAAGGAGTCATTTTTTTTTAAAGGACAGTTTAATGTTAAATTGAAAATGTTCTTTGCTGCTATGACCTATGGGATTCCTATTCCACCAGGAAAATGTATTGTGATAATTTGGGGGATATTAAATGGGTGATACTAACCACAAGGATGACTTGACATCAGTAGTTTTGACCATATGACATTTGCCAAGACTCCCTAAAATTATATGTTCTTTCTATCATTTTAAAATAATATTATATTACATGAGATTTGTTTAGTTTTGAGAAACTCTAGTATTTTCAGACCAAAAAAAAAAAAAAGTCAACCAGATTAGGAATATTATGGGCTATATCTGGAATGCCAGGGAAATAAATACTATGTGTGATTTCTGAGGCTGTTTGACTATTGAATAGCTATTTATGAGCAATGACTAAACGTGATGACCAACCAGAAGATGTTTGAACATGATTTGATTTTGAATCTGTACATCATAACCAAAAGTAAAGGCAAAATAATATTGAAGAATACACAGTTTGGTACATATCATTGGATTGGGAGCTAAAAATTTAATGTATGACAAAGAAGTAACTTTATATTCTGTGTGAAATATTAGTCTCTTTAGCGAGTCAGAGATATAAATTTATTATGCTATTAAACTTTTAAAATAATTAATTTTATGTTAATGTGTGGCCACATGAGGTGAGAGGAAATAGTCTAGTCTTGATATGGTAATATTCCACATTATATTTTTTCATTCTAATTTTCAAGTATTTGGCATGAAATAGGATGGTATGTCTCTCTATTACCTCATCTCCTTGTGAGACATAATCATTTGTTCTCAGACTTGATGTAAATTAACATGTTCATAATAACATGCATGACTAAATGAAGAGCATACTTAAAATTTTTCATAAAACCAAGTTGTATGTGATAATTACAATGATGCAAATCATAAATATTTGGAAAGAACCTTGACAAAAGGATGACTAAGAACATAATCAAAATGATATTGTAGAAAGATGGTAAAATGGTTTACCTGGAAGAGTCAGCAAATCACGGGCTAATCCATCAGAGAGTCACCTGAGGTAACGGTAGCAATTTTGCCTGATTTGAGTTTTCTACGTAGAGTTGTGATCACTTAGAAAACTTAAGTAGCCATTTCCAGTTCCTTTACAGTGATAAAAAGTTTGAAGAATTATCTTTTGTAATCTGCTCATTACTGAGCAAATTTAGAGACATATTAAAATCAGTTTCACTTAAAAATTCAGTTTTCAAATGAAAGACTGATTGCAATAATTGACATTAAGTGCTGTTTTGAGTAGCAAACCAGTGACTTCGTAATTGACATTAAACAGGAAAAGTTTGTGAAATGATATTAAATTAACATTTACATTAAATTAATAAAAATAGTTTGGAGGATGTGAAAAGAACTTTCCCATTAGAGGGAATTTCCATTAATAGAGTTGATAATAAATGAACTTGATAATATTAGGCAAGAGGGAAAAGCTGTCTGGTTGTCTGGAAATGAGAGAACGTCAGTGAGCAAGGAACTGCTAGAAACAGCATCACCTTCAAGGGAGAAGACTCTGATTTGGGTATTGAAGTAGTTAAAACAATAGTCTGAGTTCTTAGGAATAAAATGACAACCCAGGGTCTATTCAACAGTCCAGAGAAACTGTTTTATAAACTACAGATTAGAAATGCTGATTATCATTATGTTTTTGAAAAGACTAGTTTACAGAATAGTTGCTTCAATAGAAATTGAAAATGGGTTAAGATTTTCAATAGGTAAACCATTCTAATGTCTAAGTTTTTTAAACATTTGTTTCTTAGGTTGTCTGTTATGAGCCTCAGGGTAAAATATAAAGTCTTAGTTTTTTTTTGGCTGGGGCTGGGCTTGAACTCATGACCTCTGGTATATGGGACCAGCGCCCTACTCCTTTGAGCCACAGGCACCACCTGTCTTAGATGTTTTTGACTAAGACATTTAATTATTGAACTATTTACTTACTCTGAATATATTCACAGAGTCATTCCATGAGAGGGGAGGTGGTCTGACCTCAGTGCAGACAAGATGGTAGGGGGACCATGTTTAAACAGTGAGGAGCCAAATGTCAGCTTTTGCCTTACTGTGATAACTACATTCTGAAGATCTAATATAATTATGTTTCATATTGCTGTTTTCCTATTAACAGCATCAGGATTACCATATAATACAAATGGTAGATACATGGATCATTCTACTGAAGCCTCAAAGTACCAGATGCCCACTTTGGCAGGAATCCACCTGCCAGATGCACCAACCCTCGATTTTACTTCTGGAGCTAGTGCCATGAATGATCATGAACAGGGGAAAACTTTTTTGGTGATGGTAGTGAAGGCATCAACATCTGTGATCTGGGATGGTTGGTGGAGCTGCTGTTGGTGACACAAGTCTAGAAAACAGGGTCCAGTAGTGGTCATGGTGTTCACTTTGCACCGAGTCCATGGCACGTTTGGCCCCAGTGCTACCTGTATGGCTTCCCTTGGTTCTAAGCCAGTCTGTCTAGTATTCTCAGCAAGGCTGTGACCTAGCCATTAAAGTGCAATAATTTCCTTTTCTCCTGAATAAGTCTGACTTAGTCTCTGTTGGTTGCAACAAGGATCTTGACTAGTATAAGTAACTTGCATTTAATTATAAGGGAATATCACACACAGTGGGTATTTGATAAATATTTGTTGAATAAATTGAAAATGTGAATAAGCCTCTTGACTTTCAAATATAAATTTACCATTATCTTGACTAGTGTTACTGCTAATAAATGAAATGTCTCCAGGAAATGTGTGAGCTATCCTTGCAATACTTTTCCCCTTGACAGACAGCTTCAGGTTTTTGCAGTGAGATATAGTAACACTCCTATGAGGAGCTGACCTTGGAACTCTTCTGATCTGCATCGGGGGTAATAGAATCTTTTACCTTTCATGGTACCCCATGTCATTGTCAAGTAATACATTTTTACAAGTGATTTTAGTGGCTTTCCTTTAGAAAAATGCCTAACTTACTAGACTTAATTTCTACTTTATCAAGGATATACACCATGCAGAAGCAATTATTTTGCTATTAGCAATGAAATGCATGTAATAGAGAGTTTATCATTTACTTGTCCTTTTTCTAGTGGTTTACATTGTCACTAGAAACCTATCACTAAATTAGCACCTCATAGTATGTATTAGCTGCTATGTTTTGCACTTCAAAGAGGATTTTTTCTCTAGCTTAGAATTTCATCCTCTTCAGTTTTTGTTATAATAATAATAATAACACTGCAGTTTTTGTAGCTGTCTCCTGGGTACTTTTGGTTACTAAATGAAAAGTACTTTGTCTTGGAAGCCTTTGGCAGTTTTCTCCTCACAGGGCAAGCAGTGGTTCTGTCACAGATGCTAATAACCTCTTTTAGAACACGTTTTCTCATTACTGACGAATCTCTTTCATTTTTGTGAAAGAGCATTTCACCAGGCCATCAAGTATTCAATCTGAACACTAGGTAAGACAGAGATTGTCATCAAAGAATTTATAATATACTGAGAAAGCTAGTATCCAATTAGAATATGCAGAATTAGTGCTGCAGATTATAACTATGTGTTTAAGGAAGGAGACATCAAGGCATCTTAGAGCAATCAGGAGTTGATCTCAGCAGAGCAGGAAATGCAGTAGGTGAAGTCCCATGGTGGGGGCCCGGGCTGTGGAGCTGTGGCAGTGAGGGATGCATTGAGAGGTGGGACGGTTGGCTCTTCCAAATTTCCGTATAAAATTTCTCCTGAACTCTCCCCCACATTGGGTTAAAACAGAGTCTTGACTGGTCTGCTGTCTCCAATTAAAATTAGGACAAAAAACCATTGAGATTTCAATTTTCCTTTGGCCCCAATTCATTTGCTATACAGAGGATCATAGAAATTGGACTGCTTTTTAAAAATGTTTACTCAGTTCTGCATAGGACTCCTTGTTTATAGTCTAATTTTGTAGAAGATGAAAAAAAGGAGACTGAGGAAAATATTTGGGATTCCAGGAAGCAATGCGGATTTCCTGGGAGGCCCTGATTAGAATGTGCTCAGTCCCTTACACTGTGAGGTTAGTGTCAGCTACACAGAGCTGCACTTTTAAGCTGGGTGGACTTGACAG
Organism: Galagoides demidoff; assembly: GCA_963574575.1. NCBI lineage: Eukaryota > Metazoa > Chordata > Mammalia > Primates > Galagidae > Galagoides > Galagoides demidoff. The sequence goes on from CAUYQV010148927.1 coordinate 51,165, forward strand.
CGGGGGGTAGGGGGAGGGTGTTTCCAGCCATGTCCCATTAAAAAGGTCAGCCAATCACAACAATCAGGGATTTGTGTGTGTGTGTATGTTAGTCTTCTTTAGCTTGGGAAGACTCGTAAATAGTTAAAACTTTAGAAGTACAATTTTTACAGAGACTAGCAATCTTAACCAGGAAATTTTATGAGTTATAAATAATTTTCAGGTTTTGATTGCTAAACATGCTGCTTTGCACTTCTTCCACAGTGATTAGTTTTAAATAATGTAATATTCACTGTTAACGAAAGGAGTGTCCCTGGAAACCAGGCCATCTACAACGGACGACTCCTGCTAAATACAGGACCACTCCGAGATTACAATACTTGTGGAAGCTCAAGTATTTCTTTTTTCTTTTTTTTTTATTAATTGATAGCTGTATACATTAATGCAAACATGGGGTACATTGTACTGTTTTCATATACAATTTGAAATACTTTCATCAAGCTGGTTAACATAGATTTCATGTCATTTGCTTAGTCATTGT
>CAUYQV010148929.1:0-18882 GCA_963574575.1 Galagoides demidoff
GCTTCACAGCTCACAGCAACCTCCAACTCCTGGACTCAAGCGAGTCTCCTGCCTCAGCCTCCCAAGTAGCTGGGACTACAGGTGCCCGCCACAATGCCCGGCCATTTTTTGGTTGCAGCCATCATTGCTGTTTGGTGGGCCTGGGCTGGGGATTCGAACCCGCCACCTTAGGTGTATGTGGCTGGCGCCTTAGCCGATTGAGCCACAGGCGCCGAGCCAACAGAATTTTTTATAAACCTTTCAACATATCCCTTCTCTACAGAGGTACAATTACTCGAGCACATTTGTTCCAGATATGTTACATATATTAGTGCCAGTCCTTACAAAAAGCATTACAGATCCTGTCTTTAATATAAGAAAACCACCTCTCTGAAAGAGTCTCTAATGTATGTAGTACACTACAAACCCCATAGACTAAAGTTTATTATGTATATAGTAGATACACATACTGACACATGAGAGATTTATTTACTTTTTGCTACAGAGTCTCACTCTATCACCCTCAGTAGAGTGCTATGGCATCACAGCTCACAGCAACCTCAAATTCCTGGGCTTAAGCAATTCTCTTCCCTCAGCCTCCCTAGTAGCTGGGACTACAGGCACTTGCCACAATGCCCGGCTATTTTTTTGTTGCAGTTGTCATTTTTGTTTAGCTGGCTGGGGCTGGGTTTGAACCTGCCAGCCTCAGTGTATGTGGTCAGTGCCCTAGCCACTGAGCTACGGGCACAGAGCCAATACATGAAATATTTAATGTATATAATAGTCTGCAAACTCCGTAGTGCAGGAGCTGTGATTGTCATTCATTAAATTCCCAAAGTACCTGGCTGGAAATAGGTTCTCAAAAATACAGATTGGATGGGTGGGTTAAATAATGAATGGGTAGATGTAGAGGAATTGTCAGTGGACTGAACTCTGTATAACTCTGAAACCTAAACTTTATACAACTCAGTGTTATCTTTAATGGCTTCTTGTCATGTGTAAAATTATGTCTTAAAATGTGGCAATGGAAGCCTTCCATGACCTCGTACCAGTCTCCTACTACATTACATCTTGTTATATACCATTTAGCCTAGGGTAACATATTCAAGTCTGCTCAACTTGGAATGTTCACTCTTCCCCTAAACTTAAACTTCAGTCACAACTGAAACGTGCGCTGTTGCCCTCATCTACCACCAGATTTCTCAGCTAGGTCTAGCGTGGCCACCTAGGAAGTTATTTAGAAGTGTGTGGGGCATTTTTGATTCTTACACAGAATGGGGGATCTCTATTAACATATAATGAGGAGAAATCTAAGGATGCTAAATACTTTGGATCTTGCAATGCATGGGGCCATCTGCAAAATGAAGAATTATGTTCTTCTACCCAAATGCCATGCAGAAACAGTATGTGTCTAACTCAATCTAGAGTCATCACTGTGCAGTTGTGATTAGCACTAGAGTCACCGAGTTTTTAATCCCAGTTTTGCCCATTTCTAGTTATATTATTCTGAGTCATTCAGACTCTTCAGATTTGAATTTAATAATGCATTTCAGCAATGAGGTGAGGAGTAAAGATGGGAAATCAAACAACTGTAGCACACAGTTGATTTTTTACACAGGTGGGAGCTACTCTTAACACATCCCTGGGAGCTAACATCAAGCCTCCCCCTCAGGTGCTGCTATTCCACCTGAGAATGTCCTTTCTGTCTTCTCAACCACTTTGTTTTAATTCAGGAGTCTTTTAACTGGAAGATAAATGGACTTGTTTAGAATATCTTAGGGAGAAAAAATCAAGTTATTGAAAAGATACTGCATCAGTTAGGAGTCTTTGTGTTATAAGAGACAGAATGAAGCTGACTTAATGAAAAAGTATATTAGTTGACATAATTTATAGGGAATTATAAAATCCACATAGAGAATTTATAGTAGACTATAAGCTCTGTGAGGGCAGAAGGGTCTTTCTTATTTACAGTTGGTTTTATTTTATTCTCATGCTGCACAAGGTAGCCCCGTGGCAGGTTCAGACCTCACCCTTATAATGACAAAGGCTGTTGCAGTACCAGGTTCCATGTTCTTACCCCAGCTAGTCCTGGGTGGGGAGAATGAGTGCTTTGAGCGCATCCCAAGGAAAAAATAACTTCTATCTCTGAGAAACTGCTTGAGTCTCATAGGTTTTGGGAGAAAGTATAGGTCCACTATCTAATACAACCACAAGGGTTGGGGCAGGAATAGGAGATGTTTAAAAAATTAATATTTGTGTAAGGTAATTAGAATCTGGCTATGACTTTGAAAGGTAAATCAACCCTCCCTCCTCCCCAGACATCTAAGAATGGGGGAGAAGTATCTTCTCAAAAATTGGAGGGGAATCATGAGCAAAAGTCGGCGGGAGATGGAGCAATGTGGTACTAAACATGACCACTATAATATAACAAGGGTTATGGCTTAGGTTTTTTCCAAGAATAGGAAATAAGTAGGCAGCCTACTATAAAAAATTAATTGGATAATGACTTAACATGTACCAAGCCCTGCTTTTAGGTCTGAGACTGTAACTGTGAACAAAATGGCCATCATCCCCACCACATGGGAAACTAGTCTTCAGATAGAAAGACAGTCAAGCAGAAAAGCAATGAAGACTTAGAAGCTCCTTCCTTATAAACAACTTACTTCTTTTTACAAGGTAATTTACTTGGAATTTCAAAGAGAACACAACCAACCACTATCAGCATGTGGTAGTGGTGGGCAGAGCTGCTATGCTTTTGTTCCGTAAATAACTCTTTTTTGCATTCATGACAGTTGTCAAGTTTTTAAAAAAAAATTTTACTTTTTGCCTGTTTTGTAAATGAAATGGTACCCTAGGAGAAGTATATGAAGGTTTGCAGTGTTGAAAAATAATGGCAATGAAGAGTTGTATGGATATCAAATCCATATCTTGATCCAAATTTCTGGAAGCTTAGGAAATTCATAGCTTCCACTGGATAAAGGGAAGATGAAGTGGTGTCCTTAGCATTGAGCAAATTGTGAAAGCTGGGAGAACGGAGATACTGGGGAGTTTGCTTACCATGCTTGAAGTCTTATATTAAGTATATTATTTTCAATTACTCTTTCACCACTTAGGCAAACAAGGGAATGCCTATTTAATATTTAGGATGTTTCTTTTCTTCAAATAAATTGCATTATTTTTCTCATACCTTTTTACCTCACCTTATATACACACAGTGATACTTAGCATACTTAGTACTTATTTGTTATTGTGTTAAATAAACCCATTAAAAGTGTAAGAGTAAATTTTTGAAATATTAATGGATATAATATTTGTCATCAATTCCAAAGCTCTATTATGTTCATTTTGTCCCTCTGGACTCTTGGAAAAGAAATTCAATAATAAGATTACTGAAAATTCTAACCCTATGGGGGGAACATCGCAGTAAATCATTAATCCAGGAATAAGAAGCAGTAATGGAAATTCATTTTCAGACATACTATGCTGATGAACAGAGGAATTCTGCAATTAGTAAAGAACCTTTTTGTGATTTCTACAACTTTTCGAAATTACCCAAAAACAAGCCTATGGTAACAAGTAAAATATAGACCAGGCTGTGGACAATATTTGGCTCACCAAGCAGGGAGGAGCATCAGATCTATTTTCAGGGCTTCTTAAGTAGGGACCCATGGATAACTTCACAAAATCTGTGAAACATCTCCACTGCCACTGCTGGGAATGGAATGCAAGTTTCGAGATGTATGACAAAGCTTGTCTTTCTCGTTAAAGTGTCTGCAACTTTCCTCCAATGTTTAAAGATATTGAAACTTATAAAAAATTTAGATGCACCTATCTATAATCATTATTAGAGAAAATATGTGACGAATAGAAATAAAGTCCTCAAAAGCGATGGTAAGGTTGGTCCTATGTAGTCCTATAGTTCTGTTGTTACTTGTTAGATAAGGCATAGTGAAGATTTTTGATGACAGGTGTCTTGCAATGCAAGTCTAAAGCATCGTATCCCCCATTACAGCCAATAGGAACTCTTCCTAGTTAATCAAGTATGACTCTATACTTGCACTACACTTAAATCCACTCTTTTGTTTATACCTTACAATCCAGTCCATCAGCAAATTCTGTTGAGTTTCACTTCATTATCTACACACAATTCAACCACTGCTCTTAATATGCACTGCTCCACTATGGTCCAAGCCACCATCATATTTTGCCAGGATTATTGAAATAGTCTTTTAATTGGTCTCCCTGCTTCTGCCTCTTACACCTTCTGCTTTAATCCCTACACAGCCGTTGCAAAGCTCCTGTCAAACTGAAGTTAAATCACACATTTCCTGAGTTCAATACATTCCAATGCTCTCCAATTTTGTTCAGTGTAAAAGCCAAAGTATATTCTCTGACTTACAGCCTCAAACATGATATGGCTACTCATGGACTCTTGGAACTCCTTTTCTTTTTTCTTTTATTGCTTCATATGGTGAATATATTCCACAAGAACACACATCGAAATGTTAACAGTACATATATTAATACTTACACAACTTCAATGCTCCAAGAAAACACAAATAAACCTATGAGGGTAACTGAATAATAAAACTAGCCTGCTAGAATCACTTTGGTGTAGCCATATTAGGTTTCCAGGCCTTCATTAGATTTTTTAAAATATCTCTTTTTAAAAATAACAGTTTCAGATTCACAGAAGAATTGAGAGGAGAGGACATAGTTCCACATACCTCACACCCACATCTCTCATTACATTTGTTACAGTTAATTAATCAATACTGATATATCACTAACTAGAGTTCATGCCTTTTTCAGATTTCACTAGTTTTTAGCTAGCATCCTTTTTCTGTTCCAGGATCCCATCCAGGACTCACATCACATGTTGTCATCACCTCTCCTCAGGCTTTCTTGGCTGTGGCTGTTTCCAGATTTGCCTTGTTTTTTGATGCTCTTGATAGTTTCAAGGCCCCCACTTCTGGTCATGGGCCTCACTGGCTGGCCTTCTTATTTCTAACCAGTTACACCTGGAGATCTTGGACACTGCTAAAATGCTCTGGATAACTTTTGCACCAGACCTGTATTATAACATCAGAGCAATTGTGATTGACTAGTAATTGCACTTTAAAAATGTGCTTTTGTTGAATAATAGATTAGGGTATTTGTATACAAAATTCCTTTCTGATAATTAGATATTTTCAGATGTATTGTATAACCCTAATTTTCATTTTACTTAAAATTACAGTTTACTACAATTAAGAACATGATCCATTTACGCTGGATCAGGCTAGTAGCTATTTGTCTAATAGGCACACTTCCAACACCCTATATTCATGTTCTTCTTGCCCCGTAAAAATATAGCACTTAATGGAGAGCTGGACTTGGAGGGGATTTCTTAGCAGGGAGAGATGATGAGCTGACATCTCATCCTGCGAGCCCCTTCTTTCAAAGATCACAAAATCCCAAACTCCAAAAGCCTAGGTCAAGGGCCTTTTCCCCTGAACTCAGCTCTTAGGGATTTGAAATTCCTGGGGCCTGCTTCTTCAAATTATTTAAAAGTATTTCCAGAGCAGTTTCTCTGCATCAAGCAGCTGGCATGAAGAGGACATACGTTCATGCCTACCGTCAAATATCAGTCAGGACAGGGAGATAGTCCTGGAGTGAATAAATAACTAAAAACTTGGTCAGCACAGTATTGGTGTCCATAAGTTGGGAGAGTTCCTAGTTATTTAAATCTAAGGCAGGAAACAACCAAAATCCTCAAAGAAAGTGTGGGGAAAACCCTTGAAGACATAAGCCTAGGGAAAGATTTTATGATGAAGACTTCCATGGAAATTGCAACAACAACAAAAGTGAACCAATGGGATTTAATTAAACTGAATAGCTTCTGTACAGCCAAGGAGACAACAACCAAAGCAAATAGACAACCTACACAATGGGAAAGGATATTTTCATAATTTGAATCAGGCAAAAGCTTGATAATCAGGATCTATAGAGAACTCAAATCAATATAAAAAGAGCCAATAAACTTCTTGCTGAGTAAAACAATCAGTATTAATAATAACAAGTTAAGAGTACATACTGTTAACAGTATTGGAGTTACTATTCTAATATTTATAAAAATTGACATTTTTGATTATTAAAGCAATACAGATAAAGTGGCATCATCCTACTGATATAGTAACTACAGGACAAAGAGGTAAAGTATCTCTCTCAGAGTTATGCACATCTAGCCGTAATTTAAATCCAGTTTCAATTCCTGAGTCTGTGCTCCTACTACTACACTATAGTAAGTATAGTGTAAGTGATAAAAACAATGTAAAAATGGGGTGTTAAAATAATTATATGCCTAGATGTAAAATATTTTTTAGGGGATTGAGAGTAAAATTTTCTTACCTGCAACAAATCAAGATAATCCAGTAGGTATTTGGAGAAGAGACTTACAAAATTATACTGAATTTATGTAGAGTATAATTATATAAATTCGTGCAAATTTGTACATTTATATGTCTGTCTTTTTATAGTGCATATAGCATATTTCAGATTATAAAATTATTGACAGTAAGGTTTCTACTTAAAATGTATATTGTGAGTACATATTTTATGAACTGATAAAGTTTGTATTTTCTAATATTTTTTAAGTTCTGGTTCTCAGTTTCTTCAAAAGTGATGCTAAAATTCTAAAACAGTAAACCTCCTGGAGCCATATTCTTTATATTTTAAATTAAGATTAATTAAGCTCCTATTCATTTAGTTTGTCTCTTTAGAATATAAATTTAAAGCAATAATCTTTTAAACACACACGAAAGATCCATTAGTCTACAGCCCATGTTTCAAGTTTAATGAGTGTTTCATCCTATGAATATGTATAATTTGATGCATTTCAATGCATTCAAGTATCAAGAAAAGAAAAAAAGAATATGTACTTTAAAGGAATAATTCTCAAAATTTCAATTTCCATTCACATGGGTGACAAAGATATGGAGTACCCAATGATACAAATAATTAGTATTTTCTTAAATGCTGTATTAAATTTTTTCTCACCTAAAAAAATTTATTTTAAAATAAATATTAATATTTTAATAGAAAAAAATTTCTATTTCCCACCTAGAAAAAATATTAAATATATGCTAAAACTTTTCTCAAATAACTTACGCAACTAAAACTAAAGAGATTATTTTTTTCTAAAGGGAAACAGACCATTTTAATTTCTAGTTATAAGAATTGAGAAGAAACAAAATTATAATTTTATCATATAGTAGAATATCAGAACAAATGTTACAAAAAGCAAAGTATGACTTTTATGATAAATTTTGATGCCTGCATTTGAATCATGAGAATTCATCTTAAAAAAATAATAAAATTCTAAGCAAATGTTCTTTTTTATTTAAAAAATAAGTTAAGACCTACTGTGAGGATGCTTCACACCATGATTATTCAAATATAATATTCAAACTATGTTTGAGTACACTGTGTGTGAGAAAACACTCATGAAATAGTTAAAAATTATTTTATGTTTTGATACATATCTGGGAAATAGTAGAAAATAATAAGTTTCCAGAAACTAAAGGACAAAACCAAGCTTCTACAATGTTGCAAGGATAAAACTGAGAAAAATAAAATGAATAGAACTCAATTATACTTATCAATTTTCTCAATAAATGTAAATGGCTTGAATTCCTCACTGCAATGGCATAGGCTGACTGTTTGGACAAAAAGCATAAGCCATCCATATGATATCTCCAGGAGATACACCTAAACTCAAAGAGCAAAACAAGATTCAGGGTGAAGGGTTGGAAAACATTTCAGGCAAATAGAAATCAGAAGAAAGTGGGGTTACAATATTATTATTAGATAGAACTGGATTTAAAGCAAGTAAAGTTAAGAAAGACAAAGATGGTCATGTTGTACTGGTTAAGGAAACAAAACAACAAGAGGATATTTCAGTTCTAAATATTTCTGCACCTAACTTAAATGCTCCCAGGTTTATGAAATGAACCTTAATGATCTGAACAATATGATATCCTACAACACCATAATACCTGGGGACTTTAACACCCTTCTGGCATAGGTGGACAGATCCTCTAAACAGAAATTAAACAAAAAAGAAGGAACTTATGGAACTGAAATACATTCTTCTCAGTAAAGTATCACAAGAATGGAAAAGCAAGTATCCAATGTACTCAGTCTAAAACATAGCCAGTAGACAATCTAATATGTGCCCACATAAGAGAAAAACTCAATTCAAAGTGGTGGTGGGGTGAGTATGCTCCCACTTAACAAGCACAATGTAAGGGTACATGGCCCACCTTCTGGGTGCAGCACAAAACTACCTAATAGGGACTCTACCTAATAAATTCAAACATTGTAACCTCATATTACACTCACATTATTCTGAAATTAAAAAAAAAGAAATAGTGTGGTGTAATAATATGAGTAGATTTGTTTTGTACCATTCATTACTTATGCAAATACATTAATATACTGAGTTACTTTTTGTAAGATATTGCATGTGTTATTCATATCATAGCATGTTATACATTTCCTTACTACACATTTAAACACATTTCAAAGGGGGCACAAATATGGTCTGACATTGGTGGTGTTAGTATGGCCTTGAAAAATTGATCATGCTATTCTCCTACTTAAAATTATTAAAAGTTTCTCCTGATTAACAAACTTAAATAAAAACTACTTTATTTCATTGAAAGTCATTGTTTTATGACACACAAGAGGCAAATAGAACTACATTGAAGTTTTAAAATCTTTTGAATCAAATAAAAGCTTAAGACTGTATATAATTATAAATGTTCTTATAATCATGGCAATAACCATTTTTTTAAAATTATCTGGTCAATTTAGTTCCTTTGAAATCTTCCTGAAGACCTCTCTCCTAACTCTTAACTCCTGTGACTCATTTGGTCATGGAGTCTGTTGGGAGTGTCCCGTAGGCATATCGATCATTTATCTATGAGCAGCCATACGGTCAGTCCCCCCCAAAGGAGTGCCACAGTTGCGTGTCACTTTAGAGAAAACTCAGCGTTTTACCCTCTGTGCTTCATTTTCTGTGACATCCTAGAAGGGGGAATGAAATCAATGCTGGTAATAATCAGACTGTGGTAACTGTGACACCAACAGATGTGACTAAAGCCCAGCCTGCCACAGCTGTAAAACGCTGTAAAACGCCACCTCTATGGGGTGAATTTTCACACTATTCACGTCCTCAGTATCACTTTGCTGTCCTGGTTTCCATTAGAAGATTATTGATTCCACTGATTGCTGACCCCCCCCCCCCCCTTGCTTATGCCAGTAACCAGCACAAAGCTGACCTCCACTTTCATTAATCCTGACTCAGAAAAACACGTCATAGATAGTGCTATGGACTGAATTGTGTCTCTTTAAAAAATGTATATGTTGAGGCCCTATTCTCCACTATCCCAGAATGAGACTGCATTTGGAGAAAAGACTTGTAAAAGGTAATTACAATGAAATGAGTAAAGAGGTTTTCCGAAATCAAACCTGACTGGTGTTCTTATAAGAAGAGAAGATGAGGACATACAAAGAGACAGGGCAGTAATGCGCCTCCACAGAGCAGGGCCCTGGTGAGGATGTAATAAGACGGCCGACTGCGAGCAGAAGAGAGAAGCCTCCAGAGAAATCAAACCCAAATTCTTGACCTCTATCCTCCAGAACTGTGAGAAATTCAATTTCTGGTGTTTAAACCACCTTGTCCATGTGTTTTGTTATACCAGCCTTGGAAAACTAGTTGACTCTTGCTTCTCCCAACCTGTTTTCATAACCTTTCAGTTCTAGTCCAAACTCCACAAACTCTCTCCTTTTTATGTAGATGCTACATAGTTCTAGTATATTCTCCTTTGCTGCAAGATAATAAACCTATATTTGGTCGATCCAAGGTTTCTTCCTGGTGATCTTTGTCTTATGGGCTTTATTATTCAGTTCCTGAGATTCAAGGCCATCCTTGAGGTCAGGAAATTCCCTTCTAACACATACTCTAACTCCATTTCCATTGATGTAGTTTTATTCCTTCCGAATGCATAGATCTTTATAATAATAGCCTTTTTTATGAGTTGCTTTATGGAACAATGACTTACACTTATCAATTACTCTATTTTCCAGCCATGAAATTGGTTTGGACTATCCCAGATCCAATATTACTTAACAACTTATATAGGAAAGGTGATATGCACCTTTTAATATTTCACTGATTAGACTTCAGGACAGAGAATCATAAAACTTGTTAATTTCTCAGTTACCTGCTATGATATTGAGATTTATAATGTATACCATGATCTAGCTCTACATTCATCCATTTATAGCTCACTTTGTCTTTAAACTTGGACACATAGTATCATCTTTGAACATTAAAAGTACAAACAAGTTTTCCTAGAAATAAACCCCTTTATTTATATCCATCCTATAACTTTTAATCATGTTCAACCCTAAAGACCTCCTTTAAGCTTATTAATTAGTAACAACCTAATGAAAACCCAATTGGGAAAGTTAAATTTTTATAAAAGTTGATTACTACGTCCTGTCAAAGTTTTATTGCAAACTTGTGATGAGGTGCTATCTTCTAAGAAAGAAAATTCAAGATTTCTTTTCTGATAAAACATTTTTCATAGAAAGAAAGGATAATTTAAAAACACTGGCAAACTAGCACAATATACAAAAAAAAAAGTATCTAGATGAGAGTAATAGGCTCATTGCAGACTGGTAGTTACCTAAGAAGTTTAAAGGTTAAGTCTCTCAGTCAATTGCTTAAATCTACTTTCAGTAATGGTATTGACTTCTTTTTTTGTGTGTGTGTGGGGGGACGGAGCCTCAAGCTATCCCCCTGGGCAGAGTGCCATGGCATCACAGCTCACAGCAACCTCCAACTCCTGGGCTTAAGCGAGTCTCCTGCCTCTGCCTCCCAAGTAGCTGGGACCACAGGCGCCCGCCACAACGCCCGGCCATCCCTTGGTTGCAGCCATCATTATTGTTTGGCGGGCCCAGGCTGGGGATTCGAACCCGCCACCTTAGGTGTACGTGGCTGGCGCCCTAGCGTATTGTTAACCACAGAAGACAATGGTACACCCCACATTATTGTTCCGGCTTTCTCAGGTTTAGGACCATCTTCTTTCTCACCGTCTACCACTAGAAGTTTGTACCTCTGTGGTTTGCTCATACAGGGGTCATTATGACAGTTTTGAGATAAACAAAAAAAAAAGTTTGGAAAGGCAAACTCCACATGGAAAGGAACTAATGAAGCCTTCCCAGGAACACAGAAAAGCCAGCAAGTTGAAACTTGCAAGAGCAAATCAGAAAGGACACTGTCAATTGTGTTTGTATTTCTGTAAGTCTGTCATTATTTATTACTTGAAAAAGCCTCCCTTGACCTCCAGATTGGGTTTATATATCTGCATGCTCTAATAGCATCCTAAGAATAGTTACAACTTTGTGTCAAATTTCTAAGTCATATATTATTTTGAAATAAACTTTCCCAATAGGTTGTACACCCCTTAGATACAGTACTCACAGTTATATTTGTTACTCTCTATTCATATTAATGAAGAGGAATATAAATTTATACTTATTTCTTTATATTTGTAAATCTACCTCAAAGTAGACATTAAGTGAATGTTGAAAGAAACCTGTTATAAAACTGATCAGAAGAGAATAAAATATAGTTATAAGGATATGTGAGAAATTTATTTTTCCCCACCAAAGTAATTCTTAGTTTAAGCCATGAGTTAGATGTGAGCTGGGTGGATGTTGGATGTTGTTTTGGACTGGCTTGTATCAGGCTGGCCGGAGTTGTTACAGGGTGAGACCTCACAGGTACAAGACCTTGCAGGTGGGTTGTTTCGTGGAGCTGTTGTTTGGGGGACTGACTAATGTCCCAGGGACTTTCTGACCTAGACAGACAGATGTGGTCATATTGACTGGTGGTGCTTTGGGAACAGCCTGATTAGGACTTTAAGGAGGGGACTCCCAAGGAGGAATGGATGATGTGTCAAGGGGGGTTACAAGGATGAACCAATCAGAAAGAGGTAGAGAAACCAAAAAGTAGAGATATTTTCAATGCCTCACTAGAAGCTCTTTGTCAATGCTTCACTAGAAGCTCTTTGGAGCATGGACACAGCTGAGATGGCCGTGTCCCTAAATTAATTGCCCTCATCAACACAGTAAAAATCACACACACAAACATGATGACAGTTTACAAATACTGTGGCGATACTCAAAATTGCCTTATTAGGATAGGAAAAGGGGAGGCGAAGGGGAGGCGTCCCAATTCTGGAAATTCTACACCCTTTCCCAAGAAAAACCATGAATATTCCACACCCCACTTAACAAAATTAGGGACTCAGCACAGAAGGAGAAATCTTGTCAAATTCACTGTCTTCCCCATTCGTGGGGACTGACCCCTTCCTTCTCTGAAATGTGCTGTGCTTTCATCTTGAATAAAACTTTGGTGCTTTGCCTGCTGCACCTGCTTGCTCTGCTCATTCTTTCTGTGGACTCAGTACCATCAACCATGCTCCGTCCTGGGAACCAAGAACCTGGAAACATGGGGCACCTCACAAAATCAAAGTGAAAGCTAACAGTAGCATTGATTCCAAATTTAAAAGAAATAAGTTTCATGGGAAATCACAGGAAACATATATCTTTAGTAGTTTAGAAGAAATACTTGTGTCATTTGGTCTTCCTCAAATTGGAAAGGGTAATAAGCAAAGCATGAGAGAAACATTCTTCAGATTTTTCTTTTTTAAATTTCTAAAACTTTTGTCTGACTTTCAGACCTGCTGCCTTGTCTCTATCCCTTGCCTTGATCTAATCCTGCTTTTTGAATTTGAGTTTGTTCACCCTCAAAATACAAAGATAAAACTTGCTTCTCTACGGGGCAAGCATGAACACCAAAAGGTAAAAGATGTGTCAAGGGCTTCATAATTATAAAATACTTTAATATAGATAATATGATGATAATTTTGAAGATAATTTTTATCATATTAATAGTTAAAGAGATTATACTTTTTTTTTGATAGTAGATTTATGGGGCTGTCCAACATGAATCACAGACTGTAAGCTAGTGATTTTAGTTTAATTTGGATTCAAACAGGGATGGACACATAAAAATTATAAATCTTATGTCACTGCTACCTGTTGAGATTTAACTGCCAAAATCTGTAAAAATATTGGGTAAATACATCAGTTTCAAATCTAACATCTATTAGCTTATAGTAAGTATATAGAAGCCACTGTCTGACACTTTAAATAGGAAAGGAGGTGATCATTATTTCATTTTAGAAGTAGACAAGATTTTTTTAAATTTTTTTAAATTTTTATAAATATAATTTTAGAGATAGAATTAAGTTATCACAAAATTTTATTTATTTTTATTTATTTATTCTTTCATAAAGATGAGGTATCACTATGTCACATGTTATGTGGGCTAGTCTAGAACTCCTGGCCTCTATCCTCCTGTCTGTGTCTACCAAAGTGCTCCAATTACAGGGGTGGGGTACTGCACCCTGACCAATTTTAAATTTCTTACAGAGAATAAAATTAATATCTAAAAATGTTACTGATTTATCCAAGATTGCAATATGTCCAATTGTCAGTCAAAAGCCATTTCCATAAGCATATCTCTGATTATAATCAAGAAAACACAATTAGTGGAAGTAATTACAGGATATATGTGTTAATATTGAGGTGTTTCTACTTTTATTCTTTCTCAATTCTTTTATTATTTATTGAATGTATATTATTTAAAATATTTTATAGGGTAAGTATGGTTTATAAAATTAATTTTTTTTATAAAGGACTTTTTAAAGTTAAGATAAGAAATGTACTTTTAGTAATTTGGGGGAGATCACAGTATCAATAATCAAAAGAGAGAAATATAAATGAACGTTATAACCTGTTTAAATTAACAAACTTATCTCCTCCGGAGTAATTCAATTCTAGATTCTAAATTATGTTCTCAAAATCAGACTTTGTTGAAATCATCTCATTAACAACATTACCAAACTATTAGGACAATACTTATTGAAAAGAGATGTGAAATAAGAGTAGAATATTTACACATGTACAGCTATTCACCATTTCTTCTTAAACTACCATATTAGGCAGTCCCTGAGTTACAAACATCCAACTAATATATGACTTGCACTTATAAACAGGGTATTACAAGTAACAGGTAAATGTACCTGTTCCAAGTTACATACAAATTCAACTTACAAACAAATGTAGAGATCTATTTTGTTCGTAACTTGAGGACTGCCACTACTTTACGTACAGACTGTAGTTAACACTGCAATATAATTTATTTGAATACCCATTTTTTTTTCTTTTTTTTGAGACAGGAGCCTCAAGCTGTTTTGGGCTTGAGTAGAACCTGGGTAGAGTGCTGTGGAATCTCAGCTCACAGCAACCTCCCACTCCTGGGCTAAAGAGAGTCTCCTGCCTCAGCCTCCCAAGTAGCTGGGACCACAGGCACCCGCCACAACATCTGGCCATTTTTTGATTGCAGCCGTCATTGTTGTTTGGCGGGCCCGGGTTGGATTCGAACCCACCACCTTGGGTGTACATGGTTGGCGCCTTAGCCACTTGAGCCATAGGCGCCAAGCCTGAATACCCGTTTTAATGCATTTATTTAACTAAAAATTCAACTCAGCAAAAAATTAATTTTCTTTATATTTTTCTTAGAGAGAAATATCTTTCTGGAAAAGCAAATTATTTATAATTACTACAACTCCTTGATACTTTTCATTTACTGAGCAAGAAATTTAATTTTCACACATCAGAACATTGTTTAAAATAAAATTTTACATCTAGTTCTTTAGCCAAATTTCTATTATATAAATAAGACATGCACTAGTGAGAGATGATGTTTATGCAGTTAATGATTAGGTTTACTTTTTCATTGAACAACTTAAAAACTATACTGATGTGTTTTATTGGAAGATCAGTGAGTTGAAAAGAAGAAAAAATGACAAAACTTTGAAATGACACAAATGTCTACTAATGTCTTTATGACAAAAACTTTTCAAGTAAAAAGACTGACAATGCACCAGTTATAACAGTTCCATATGAATTAACAAGTCTTAGTAAAATGAAGCCATTTAACACATCTGTTCTAAAATTTTACCTCTAAGTTTTTTCATGAAACCTTGCTATTACAGCCTCATTCTGCCAATTATATTGATATGTGCAAATATTTAATTTGCTAACACATTTTCTTCTTCTAATTTTGTAAAATTAAATTTTATTTCATAATGATAAACAATCATAAATAATAATTTTTAATGGTGATATAAAATAAGAGCATATACTATGAAAAGAAAAGGTAAAAAATCTAGACAACATCTTCATTTCATGGATATTTGGCTTTTAAATTTGTTTACTTTAAAACAAAGAGACTAACAAAGGAACAAAATATTACACATTAAGAGGTACTTCCTTCACACAAACTCCTGAATTTTACAAGGGGGTAGGTATTTTATCAGTTATAGAAATAAAATGCCAACAAAATCACAGATTGTAGAATGTGCAAATGAGTGAACATATTACAGTATAATTTAATATACAGTATGGAAAGTTTAAGTTTCCTCACTCCTTCATTAAAACTTAGGCTCAGAAGGAACCCAGCATCTATCCCAAATTTAGAATAAAAGAAAAAACAGTAAATCTTGTCTTCCTGGTAGTGTGTCTTAGATCTCTTCTCTATTATATTTTCACTGTTGTCCATTTCAAAACTTTACCTTTTTCAACTTTCAAGCTTGTATAAAGTAAATTAATGCTCTGAATTATCTATTTCTTTGATTAGAGTTCAGCTAAAATGAGAGTCACTTGTAGTTTATATTTTCAGTCAATATTCTCTAAAACAGCAACTTGTCCTGAGTGGCATTAAAAAAATGGTATACAGTGACTTATCTTTATCAGAATATTTTTATAAGTAATGCCTACTTCAACACAGCATGTACACTAGTAAATGTATGAGCAAGAGTAAGACACCAACAAAAGCTTACAGGAGGGAGAGCCCAGGCTGTGAGGCCCAGGAAGCAGCTCTCTTCCTGGAGGTCTCCCTCAGAGCTGCCTCATCCCGTGGGCACCACTGGGGGCCTGCACTCTGCAGTCTGTGCTTACACCAAATCAAAGTCATTTCTACAAATGGTTTGTAAGTTTTCCAGATGACGCTGCCATTTTATCTTTGCTTCCTTTCTGTGACTGTGAATTCATTGTATAACTTTTCCCCCATTTCCAATGCATATGTATCATTCATGTACATATGTGTTTTAGTAATTGGAGGTAAATAAACCATATAATAGAAAAATAGTTCATCTTATTGTATGCCTGTCGCACATAATATGAGTTTAGTTCTAGACTTACAAAAATAAATATTAGGGGCATTTATTCTAAAAAAAACTGTATCAATATTATGCATTTATACAAACAGGGTAAAATAATATGAAATATATTTTTGAAATTTCAAGTAAAGAATGCTAATGATTTCTTTTTTTTTTTTTTTTTTTTTTTGAGACAGTGCCTCAAGCTGTCGCCCTGGGTAGAGTGCTATAGCATCATAGCTCACATCAACCTCCAATTCCTGGGGTTTAAGGAATTCTCTTGCCTCAGCCTCCCAAGTAGCTGGGACTACAGGTGCCCACCACAACACCTGGCTCTTTTTTGTTTGCAGCAGTCAATGTTTGGTGGGGCTTGGAGGGGCTGGGTTGGATTAGAACCTGCCAACTCTTGTGTATGTGGCTGGTGCCTTAGCCGGTGAGCTACAGACGCCAAGCTGACATTTGCTATATTGGATAAGGTAGGAGAATTTCTCATTCCTTTTTTTTTTTTTTTTTTTTGCAGTTTTTGGCCAGGGCTGGGTTTGAACCCACCAGCTCCAACATATGGGGCCAGCGTCCTACTCCTTTGAGCCATAGGCGCCACCCTTACCTAATGATTTCTTAATTTTCTTTTTTGAGTGCAGTGAATCATAACATAATATCATTCAAATATATGAAAAATCTAGTATGTATTTATTGTTTAAAATCTAAAGTAACATGAAAAATTGCCTGTCTTGCCACTAATATAGCTTGAAATATTTTAGCTATTTTAGTATTTTTTAATAACATAGCTTGAAGAATCTTAGTAGCCCTGAGCCGGGATATATTTTATAAATAAAAATTATTTTACTTTTTTTTACATGTAATCATTCAATATTATACAAATATTATAGAAATTTAAAAAATGGATCTTGGTATACAATTTCAAACACAAAGATAAATAAACATAAATTTGGAGAATTGCATTGGATATATTTTACTTTAATATAATTTTGTTGCATCATCAAATGAATTATTTAAACTATATTGGCTTTCATTAGTTAAAAGGTGTTTGTTTTCACAGAATACATGTTCAGAAAAGGTAAGAACCCAAACAAAAGGTGACATAAATTCCCCAAAATAGGTGATTTAAATGATGATAATCTTGAATTAGAAATATTTAAGAGTTGATGATACTTTTTGAACTTATAGAGTGGAACAGGAAATAGGAAATAATATTTAAATGGGAATATTGCTGGCAGTAGTAGTAAAGTTTCTTTTAGTATTCTATATTTGAGAAACTTAGAATTTTAATAGTTTAAACACTATCCCTTTTAGAACTTTATGAATAAAAGATAATTAGTTATTTTAAGAGCAAATATATTAGTTTTGATTCAATACCAAAATTAACTAAATATAGATTTTTAAAAAAGGGAAGAATTGCTTTATATAAAACCTTTACCACTAGATCTGGTCTGGTTTTAGATGTTGCTTGGGAAAGATCGTCACCATGCTAATTTGTCCTGTTCTATTTGGTGGCTGTCCCTTGTACTGTATTGCCTGGATTATCAGGCCTCAGCAGGCACTGTCAGCGGTTACAGATTAACATTATTCTTATTATTAGAAGACATCACAGAGACAGAGCCCCTGTCTTTCTCTCAACAGCGCAAAAGAAAAAAAAAATCCCAATGTTACATCAGCTCTTATAGAATCATGTTCCCATCACTGTGAAGGAGAAAAGGAATGCTTCTTGCTAAAATGAAGTTATGTGATGTATATTCTGATATGTTAATATATATATGTTATATATTTATGTATTTGTATTTATATATATGTATGTATATGCATATAAGATAAGATACAATACATATGAGATAAGCCTTAGAACAACAATAAAGAAAATATCTCAGAAAATATAGTGAAAAAGTTGAGGTCATTAAAATATAACACTGTAAAATATTTACTCAATGCAAAAAAATCAGTACAAGAAGGATAGAGGGAAGGCAGGAGAAAGACCAAATTGGTTTAAGTGGAATACATACATCCAACTGTATCAAACATAACATTAAATGCAAAGGATTAAAAATGCATCAAAAAACAAAGATAGTCAAACTGAATTAAAAAAACAGTATTCAAATATTTGCTGTCTATACCTTTAAATTCAAAGACACAAATAGAATGAATATAGGGGATCGGAAAATAAAATATTACTCCAAAGCAACCATAAAAGAGCTAGAGCAATTATGCTACTATTAGACAAAAAAAAAAGAAAGAAAGAAAAAAAACTTTAAAAAGATTTTATGGCTCGGCGCTTGTGGCTCAATTGGCTAAGGCGCCAGCCACATACACCTAAGGTAGCGGGTTCGAATCCCCAGCCCGGGCCGCCAAACAACAATGATGGCTGCAACCAAAAAAAAAAAAAAATGGCCGGGCGTTGTGGCGGGCACCTGTGGTCCCAGCTACTTGGGAGGCAGAGGCAGGAGACTCTCTTGAGCCCAGGAGTTGGAGGTTGCTATGAGCTGTGATGCCATGGCACTCTACCCAGGGGGACAGCTTGAGGCTCCGTCTCAAAAAAAAAAAAAAA
>CAUYQV010148930.1:0-14606 GCA_963574575.1 Galagoides demidoff
TGGGGGGTGGGAGGGTGATGGGAAAGATTACCTATATATCTAACAAGGGTACAAGTGAACTTTTCTAGAACTAGAATATAAATGTGTTGATACAATGATTAAGCAAATGATATGAAGGTTATGTTAACCAGTTTGATGAAAATATTTCAAATTGTATGTGAATACACTACACTGTACTCCAGAATTGCATTAATGTATACAGCTATCAATTAATAAAAAAAAAAAAAAAGAAAAGAACAGGGTCAGTCCTTAGGAGATTCCATTAATGAGCCGGAGGAGAAGTTATAGCCTGCCATGAGGTTTCCTCTGCATGTTAATTCTCCTTGGTTCTTCCTGAGAATTTGACAGGTCACGGTGCCATGAGTTTTCTCTGTATGCTACTTCTGTTCAGCTATCCCTGAGTATTTAACAGGTCCTCATACACATACGGCCTCATCTCACATGGGCACAGGGAACTGTAAGGGGAGTGCCTCAGGCTAGAACACTCAAATTAGGGTGGCATGCTGGTGGCATGATTAGCAAACAGACTCTCCAGAAGAAGGTGAGTGTTACAGATAGTCAGCTCTATGCAGACATTCACTCTTCTACCTCACTTAGAAGATCCAGATGATATTTCTTTATTCTTTATAGGACAAATAGTGAGGAGGAGAAGATGTATTTGTTGAGGAATGAATCAACTGGCATCTTCTCTTTATGAGGCAGTAATGCAAAGTGTAGGGGAATGCCCCACCACCAGGGCTTACAGTCTAGTGAGAGGAACACAAAAATGAAATAAGTGTTAAAAAATGTAACATATATTTGAATAACTATATTTACCAAAAATGAAGGAAAGGTGGCAGGCACATAATAATTTAATGATCCATAGGCTTGAGTCCATACTCTGACTTCAATCTTAAACTTATTTAACAGAGTAGCCTCCTCTATCAGCAATTAATTTCAAAAAAAAATTTCCAGCCTGCACTCTGAATTTTTCATTCCTTTATTTATGCAAAATTATGTGCAAGCCTGAGTTTATTTTGCCTAAATAAAAGGTAGCTCTCTTTAGGGGATGTTGCCTACTTGAAGTCTCTCATATTATATTACTTTTTTTTTTCATCCTCGGTAGAGTGCCATGGCATCACAGCTCACAGCAAACTCCAGCTCTTGGGCTTAGGCAATTCTCTTGCCTCAGCCTCTGGCATAGCTGGGACTACAGGTGCTCACCACAACGCCGGCTATTTTTTGGTTACAGTTTGGCCAGAGCCGAGTTTGAACCTACCACCCTCGGTATATGGGGCTAGTGCCCTACTCACTGAGCCACAGGCACCATCCTATATTACTAATCTTAAATCACAACTTCAAAGTCTAGGTTCTAGGGTTCATAAATGAGCTTCAGGTCATCCAAAACCCTCCTGATGTCAATAAAAATTTCAAAGGGCCCATGCCCATTAAAAAATCATTTTTTACTTTCATCACATAAAATAGGGATAAGATTAAGAATCTCTTAATGTGATTCAGTCACTCTTGTTTTTAATTTTCTTTTATTACCTTTTTATTGTTTAGGATTTGTTGAAGGTACAATGAATTAGGTTACACTGATTGCAGTTGTAGATAAAGTCCCTCTTATAATTGTGTCCTGCCCCCAAGAGATGTGCCACACACCATGATCCCCATTGCCCTCCCTGCCTTTGCTAGGCAGGAATGCCAAGTGTAGGGGAATGAAGCACAGCCCCACCACTGGTGCTTACAGTCTCTCCCTGCTACCTAATTCCCCTAGCCCCCCCTTATATTAGCGCATCTGCTGCCTTCATATTAGAATTGAGTACATTGGATTCTTCCTTCTCTATTCTTGTGATGCTTTACTAAGAATAATGTGTTCCACCTCCACCCAGGTTAACACAAAACATGTAATGTCTCCATCTTTTTAATGGCTCGATAGTATTCCACAGTATACATATACCACAGCTTGTTGATCCATTCCTGGGTTGGTGGGCCTTTAGGCTGTTTCCACATTTTGGTGATTGTAAATTGAGCTGAGATAAATAGTCTAGTGTAAAATGACTTTATGATAAAAGGATTTTTTTTTTTCCTTCTGGATAGATGCCTAGTAATGGAATTGCAAGATCAAATAGGAGATCCAGTTTGAGTTCTTTAAGGATTCTCCATACTTCCTTCCAAAATGGTTGTATTAGATTGTAGTCCCACCAGCACTATAAAATGTTCCCTTCTCTCCACATCCACACCAGCATCTGTGGCTTTCAGACTTTGTGATGGGCCATTCTCACTGGGCTTAGGGTACTCACAATCTCATATATCACTCTTGCCCAGTGATATATGGGATTGCTGGGTCTTTTTTGTGATTAATTTGAGCTCCCTATGGATCCTAGTTATCAAGTTTTTGTCTGATTCATAATATGCAAATATCTTTTCCCATTGTGTAGGTTGTCTAGTTGATTTAGTTGTTGTCTCCTTAGCTGTACAGAAGCTTTTCAGTTTAATTAAGTCCCATCTGTTTATTTTTGTTGTGGCAAATGCCATGGAAGTCTCCTTCATAAAGTCTTTACTAGGCCAATATCTTCAAGTGTTTTCCCTCACACTTTCTTTGAGTATTTTTATTGTTTCATGCCTTAGATTTAAATCTTTTATTGATTTTGATTCAATATTCATACGTGGTGAGGTGTACAGGTCCAGTTTCAGTCTTTTACATGTGGATATCCAGTTCTCCCAACACCATTTATTGAATAGGGAGTCTTTTCCCCAGTATATGTTCTTGTTTGGTTTATCAAAGGTCAGATAGCTATAAGATGTTAGCTTCATCTCCTGGTTTTCTATTCAGTTCCAAATGTCAATGTCCCTATTTTTGCATTAATACCATGCTGTTTTGATCACTATGGCCTTGTAGTATAGTTGAAAATCTGGTCGGGTGATACTCCCACTTTTGTTTTTACTAAGAGTTGCCTTGGCTATATGGGGCTTCTTCTGGTTCCATACAAAATGAAGAATTAGTTTTTCCAAATCTTGAAAGTATGATGATGGTATTTTAATAGGGATTGCATTGAATCTATAGATTGCTACAGATGATTCTTCCCAGCCATGAGCATGGTATGTTTTTTCATTTTTAGTATCTTCTGCTATTTCTTTTCTCAGGGTTTCGTAATTTTCTTTATAGAGGTCCTTTACCTCCTTTGTTATGTATTCCTTCCTAGGTATTTCATTTTCTTTGAAGCTACTGAGAATAAAATTTTCTTCTCATAGGCTGTTATTGGCATATACAAAGGCTACTGATTTGTGGACATTGATTTTACATCCTGAGACATTAGTGTATTTTTTGGTCACTTCCAGGAGTCTTGTACTTGAATCTTTGGTGTTCTCTAAGTATAAGATCATATCATCAGCAAAGAGCAAGAGTTTCACCTCCCTGCCCCCATTTAGATTCCTTTTATTTCCTTCTCTTGCCTGATCAAATCGGCCAGAACTTACAGCACTATGTTGAATAGGAGTGGCGACAGAGGACAACCTTGTCTGGTTTCAGTTCTAAGTGGAAAAGTTTCCAGTTTTACTCCATTCAGTATAATATTAGCTGTGGTTCTGTTGTAGATGTCTTTGATCAAATTAAGAAATGTGCTACCTATGCCTATATTCTTAAGTGTTCTAATTAGAAAAGAATGCTGAATTTTATCAAATGCTTTTTCTGCATCAATTGAGAGGATCATATGGTCTTTGTTTTTACTTGTGTTGGCATGGTGAATTACGTTTATGGACTTGCGTATGTTAAACCAACCTTGTATCCCAAGGATGAAACCTACTTCATTGTAATGAATGATTTTTTTAATGTGCAGCTCTAATCTATTGGCTAGGATTTTATTGAGAATTCTTACATCTATATTCATTAGTGAAATCAGTCTGAAGTTCTCTTTTTTGGTTGGGTCTTTTCCTTGTTTTGGTATTAGGGTGATGGTTGCTTCATAGAAAATGTTGAGGAAGAGTCCTTCCTTCTCAAATTTTTGGAATAATATCTGCCATATGGGTATAATCTCTTCTTTGAAGGTGTGATAGAATTCTGGTGCGAAGACATCTGGACCAGAGCATTTTTGTTGTTGGGAGATTTTTTTATTGTTTCTTCCATCTCGGTTCTTGACATTGGTCTATTCAAGAGATCTATTTCTTCCTGGTTAAGTCTAGGGAGAGGGTGTGATTCCAGGTATTGGCCCATTTCCACCACTTGTCAAATTTCTGGGCATAGAGTTTCCTGTAGTACTCAGAGATGACCTGTTGTATCTCTGTGTCATCTGTTGTTATTTCTACTTTATCATTCCTAACTGAGGTCTTTAGAGATTTTACTTTTTTTGTTTCTAGCCAAATCCGGCCAAAGGTTTATCAATTTTATTTATTTTTTTGAAAAACCAACTTTTTGTTTCCTTAATTTTCTGAGTAATTATTTTGTTTTCAATTTAGCTAATGACTGATTTAATTTTGGTTATTTCTTTCTTCTGCTGGGTTTGGGATTAAATTGTTCTTCTTTTTCCAATCCCATAAGATGGTTCATGAATCTGTTGATACACTCTCTTTCTGTTTTTCAAATGTAGGCATGCAATGTGATAAATTTCCCTCTTAAAACTGCTTTTTCTGTATCCCACAGGGTTTGGTAACTTGTGTCTTCATTGTTTTTATGTTTGAGGAATTTAACAACTTCCTCTTTTATCTCTTCCTTATCATTTTGCATAAGGTTATATAATTCCCAAATGTTTATGTGGGGATAAACATTTTTGTTGGAGTTGAGTTATACCCTTATTGCCTTATGGTCTGAGAAGATACAAGGTATCATTTCTATTCTTTTAATTCTGCTGTGGTTTGATTTGTATCCTAGGATGTGGTTGATTTTGGAGTATGTACCATGGGCTGACAAGAAAAAATGTATTCCTTAGCTTTGGGATGGTGTGTTTTGTGTATGTCTAATTATCCCATTTGTTCTAGGGTCACATTTAAGTCCTTTATATCTTTGTTTAGTTTCTGTTTAGAGAATCCGTCCAGTTCTGTCAGAGAGGTGTTAAATTCCCCAGCTATTATGGTGTTATGGGATATCATATTGCTCAGACCCATCTAGGTCTCTTTCATAAGTCTGGGAGCATTTGAGTTGAGTGCATAAATATTTATAATTGAAACGTCTTCTGGTTTGGAGCCCCATAACTCAATGGTCAGAGCACTGGTCCCATGCACTGGGGAAAGAGGGTTCAAACCTGACGAGGGCCTGCCAAAAAAAGAAAAAAAAATTGAAATGTCTTCTTATTGTATTGTTCCTTTAACCAGTATAAAGTGACCATCTTTGTCTTTTATAACTTTAGTTGCTTTAATTCTGCTTGTATCTGAAAATAAGATTGCAACCCCTCCTTTCTTCTGATTTCTGTCTGCTTGAAATGTGGATTTCCCTGAGTCTTGATGTGTCCTTCAAGTGTTTCCTGGAGACTGCATACGGATGGCTTGTGATTTTCTATCCAATCAGCCAGAGTGTACCTCTTCAGTGGTGAATTCAATCCAGTGACATTTATTGAGAGAATTGATAAGTGTGGTAGAGTTCTATCCACTTTATTTTATGAATGTCCATTGTGTAGTTTTATCCTTTGCGCCATTGTAGAAGCTAAGTTTTGACCTTTAGCTTCTGGGTATTTACATTGTTTGTGGTCTTTTGTGATGATCAGTGTTGAGAATAGGTCTAAATATTTCCTGTAGAGCTGCTCTTGTGGCAAATTTCCTCAATGCTTGTATATCTGCAAAAAAAAATTGATTTCTCCATCAATTCTGAATCTTAGTTTAGCAGAATACAGAATTCTGGGCTGAAATTTGTTTTGTTTAAGAATGCTGAAAGTGGATGACTGTGCTCTTCTGGCACTTACTCCTGGCTGCTTGAGGAATTTTCTCTTTCATCTTGACTTTGGACAGGTTCATTACAATGTGTCTCAGGGAGGCTCTTTCTGAGTTTAGATGACCCAGAGTTTGATATCTATCTGAAAGGAGTGTTTCAGGGTCTTTAGTAAAACAGGGGAAGTTTTCATTTAGGATAGCTTCCAGTAGGGCTTCCATTCCTTTGGGATGACCTTATTCCCCTTTAGGAATCCCTATTATTCATATGTGTGAATGCTTCATGGATTCTTGTAGTTCTCTAAGTACCCATTCTGCTTTCTCTCTCTTCCTTTTTGTCTCTTTAACTGCCTGGGTTAACTTGAAAACATTATCCTCTACCTCTGAGGTTCCTTCTTTTCCATGGTCTAATGTATTTTTGATTCTTTCTACTGCATCTTTACATTCCCCAATTGTCTCCTTCATTTCCTTAAGCTCTGTATATCTTTTCTATATTCTACATATCTCTCATCTGACTTATGGTTCTGTCTTTTCTTTTTCTCATCCATTCCTTTTATTATCTTTATCTTCCATATTTTAAATTCCCTTTCTGTCAAGTCCATTAATTTTTTATAGGTAGAGTCTTCTGCAGTGGCTGACTCATGGTCCCTTGCAGGAGTTTTGGCTTTTCATGTTGCCTGAATTTTTCTCTTGGTTCCTCCTCAAATGTTCTTTCTTCTTCCTCATCTCCTTGTCCTCTTTTTTTCTTCTCACTGTCTCCATTTTCTTCTCATTGCCTCCTTTGTTTCAAACAGAAGTCCTTGCCCTTGATGACAGTATGTTGCAATATGCTATCTAGACACCAGGGGGGGTGCTTTAAGGACACTTTGGTCCTTAATCCAAAGTTAGCTGTCTTCGGTGATGGCCTGATTGTTTCCTCAGCATTTAGGCCCCACTTGGCTGGGATATTAAAGCTCACAAAAATCCTTCAGGGGCAGGTCTCACAGTGTCCTCTGACTCCAGTTCCTGTGGGGTGCAGGAGTCCCTCAGCTGGTCCAAAGAGTGGAGTTCTGATCAAGGCAGGCTAAATTAAGACAGTCGTGTTTTAGGCCCCTGCTAAGACCTTCTCATGCCCTTTCCAAAATGGCAAACCCCTGGCCACTGAGAGCTTCTCAGTATGGCTGTCTCGCCAGCCACCAAACCTATGGCAAATCCAGTCCAACTGTCATTCAAATCTGATTGCCATATACTGTTTGAGTCTGCCCACTCTTCCAAGCTTTCCACTCAACACACAGCTTCCCCCAACAACTGAAAACTCTGGAAAGGTTTCCTCCCATCTCAGACCTCTGTGGGAGGCAACCAATCCCAATCATTTGCTTCATTTGTCAGGTTTCCACTGCTTTGGATCATGCACTGTATCCAGTTCACCACCTCCTCACTGTGCCCCTGAGCTATGACTCTGGGTAAGTTCCCCACACCAGTGGCTAGGTTCTCTCTTTTTCCCCAGTCATTCTAGAAGAGCTCAGCTGAACAATCCTTCTGGTCCTAGTCAGTCACCCTTAAAAGGTTTTTTGTACATATCCACATTTAAAGACACCCTATCATCAATGGAACACAGACTCTGTACAAAATATTACATTAATAATGAAAGAATAAATAATGACTTTTATGTAAAAGAAAAACAATAGTTCTTACAAGCCATATATTATATAACCAGTGTATTAAAATACCCTGAGTTCATTTCTACTGTAAATAATTTTGAACTTTAAAATTCCTTCAAATCTGTGCATCTTGATAAATTTTTAATATTTCCTCATCTTTGATGTTCTGTAATGTAAATGAGATATTTAAAAGGGTTTTTCAGTTTCATACTAATACTGTTATTCTTCATGAACATGAGAATTGGTCCTTTCTGAAAAATTATCATTATTTATTCAAATGTTCCCTCTCCCCCATTCTCTGTATTTGCTCTTTATGGAATGCTTACCTTCTTCCTTCGGTTATTTTAATAATTTCTATATTTTCCACTTTGTATGTCTCTGCCTTTTGGGTACTATCATTAATTATGCTCTGTCTAATCTGTATTTCAACTCTTCCATTGAGTATTTTTCTATTTCCAGAATTATATTTCTCATTTATAAATGTTCCATTTGTTTTTTAAAATGTATTGTTCCTAACACTTTATAATTACTTTAAACACATTTATTTTATATTCTCTCTTGTTATATAATCTCAAGTTCTTCAGGATTCAGTACAGCCATGTCATATGCTGATTCTCACTCATGGCTTGTATTGTCATATTGCAAAATGTCTATTGCTCTCATGCTTGTGTTATTGTTTCCTCATGTGTTTTATCATTCAATATATCAAGCATATTTTTACCAGAGCTTGCTTTGGGGGGGGGGAGGGGAATCCTAGGCAATTTAGATGGTTAGTGCTATCCTTTCATAATGGTTTTATGTTTTACTCTTGTAGGAGATGTAGTAGCATTTTTCCGCTTAAGGTTTTCTTGGTCAGTTAAATAGTGCAAACAACAAAAAATAAAACTTGTGTGGCATGCAGGCCCCCAAAATGGAATTCTCAGAAGACTTCTTTTCTTCTTACTTATAAAATTCCTTGTTTTCATGCTATACCAGGAACAAGAGGGCACATAAATTTTTAGCGTAACTTTTCATTAACAGAAGGGTCCTGGTTTTCTGGTGGGCTTAGGCATGTCTCACTTCCAGCTCTCTGCCTCACAGGGACCAAGGTCCTTCCTTCTTTCTGTCTCATGTGGACATTAGACCCCAAGTGTGTCAGTCACTGAGACCCATAACTTCCTGAGACAGCCACACTATCCCTTCAAAATCTATACTCGGTCTTTTAACTTGTTTGTTTGTGGCACATGGTAATCTCTTTTATTTTTTGAAAAATTGGGTAATGTTTCCAAATCATTTTAAATATTTTATCCTGAATTGCTAGGTGTTTGTAACCATAAGTATTTCAGATTGTCTCAATTTACTGTATTGCTAGTTCCTTAGTTTACATTATTTTTATTATGTATTAAATATTTTATTATTTATTATGTATTATGTATCATTATGTTTTGTTATTCATAATTAATCAATCCTAGGGGAAAGTTTAGTTGGACTTTGTTTCAGATTTTGAGACTTTAGAATCCCTTAACTTTTTTTTAAAGTCTAGGATTCTTATTCATGTTCAGAAGTGATGTTTTAGAGACATAATAAAGGAACTTTGATAGGATTCCCGAGAGCTTGTCAGCACGCGGACCTTTCTCGCTAATCATCATTACAAATTAATCATAATAGAGTATACTGATTTATTCACTATTAAAAGTTATAAAATGAGAAAATTTGAATCATTTTCCCCTAAATGCCATTTCAAAATGTCACTATTTATACTATTAAGCCCTGATAATATGTAATTACTCTGAAGCAAGATAATTTGCCACAATTTTTCAGTAAAAAGCTATATAACTGTACGTTAAAAATATTTCCATATAAATAAACTATACATGAGAATCACAAAATGTATTTCACATAAATGGCAGCTGACAATGCTTTGGGATCTTATAAAGGAAAATCACAAGGACTTGAGTAATAATGGCTATTTACATATCTAAAGTGTACTAGGGATGGCCACTTTCACAAACAATACATCTCCCACTCTGAAAAAAATTGATTAAATTGTACAAAACACAAACCAAAAGCATATGGAAGAGCTTATTTGTACTCTCTACCAGAGAAAAGTAATTTTCCTAAGCTCTTTCTCATATATTAAAAGTGTGAAGTACTTGTTAAAATTTCTCAGTTACTTATTATTCAACTGGAACAAAATAAGCATCTTGTCAGAGAAAACAGTGGATGAAAAGATGAAAAAGTCACTGTAGAACTTTTTAGAAATAGTAGGTTCAGATAAGACCAAACTGTAATTCCAAAGCAGGGCGCACCCTTAAACAGTACTACCGACAAGCCTCAGGGGTGCACATTCTGAACCAAAGGCCCTATTCTGCTCAGTTCTACTGACAGTGTTCTAGGATTCCTGAACTAAGGCAGAAATGACTTATTCTCTAAATAGTAGATAACATAAAGAATTAGATAAATAAATTAGGCAGTACGCCACATTTGAAGATAGCATTGGGGAAAGTTTTTGGAACAACTTGGAATTATTACTTTATTTCATCTCTGTCAGTACCAACATATAACCACAAGTTTTAAAATTAAATCGTTTTTCCCCACAGACAGTTACACGTATTCACTCAGCTTGTAGAATAGTACAGAGCTTATACAATAAAAAGAGAAAAATGATTTCATGGGACAGTCTAATTTTGAAAAAGCAGTATAGATTTTTTAAGTTACTTAATTTAGACAGCAGATAATGTTGCCAAAGCTATAACCCTCAGACACAGTAGATCTCGAATCTCAGCCAATAAAAAAGTCAATCTATGTTTTAGACATATACCTTCAAAGCAAATTTTAAAATAGCTGCATTCGGAATATCCGGGATTGATTTATTTTTCTTTCTGTCCTTGTTTGTTGTTCTTCTTGACATACATCACGTTGCTGTTCAGAGTGTGGTCCATGGACTAGCAACTTCCGCATTATTTTAGAGACTGCCAGAAATGTGGACTCCTGCGCTGTACTTAAGACCCCCTAAACCAAAAGCTGCATTTTAACAAGACCTCCAGGCGATTCATACATAGCACTATGAGATGGAGACCTATTTTCCAATTTAATATCAAGAAAAGAGTTCTTTGGTTGATGATGAAAATGTCCTCAGATATCGGTGATGTTTGCACAACTTTATGGATATATTAAATAGCACCGCATTGTACAACTTAAATGATGTGTGAATTATCTTTTTTTTTTTTAAGAAAAAAACATATTATAAACGCTTTCAATTTGCACGGCCCAAAGATGAATGGAAAGAAACAATTCCAACTTTCTTTTTTACCCTTTAGCAAAATTAGATGCGCGGTTTCCTGGGGTCCCCTCTTCCTATGAGAGGGAGCACAGCAGGCCGGCCCGTGGCATCCCTCACTGGTGACCCAAAGGCGCGCCTAGCCCGCAGCAGGGTCTGCCAGGGTCCTGCGGGCAGAGCCCTCCCTGCTCCTGGAACTGCTTATAGAGCTGAGAGCCTTGGGAAACCGCTTGTGGATGGCTGTGACAGGTCAGGAAATGTGACTACCCAGTTAAGAAAAGGGACAAAGGATTAGAAACACTATCGCCGGCAGCACATGTGGTCACAAAGGTGTAAGAGAGGAGAGACGGTTCTCGATTCCACTCTCGAATTACTCCAATCCCCTTCAAAATACCCCACATCCTCGGAAGTAAAGGCTCCTACAAAGAGCCACTACAGGGGCCACTACAAACAACCCCAACGCCCTCACTTCTGCAGTTCTCGAGTCTCCCCTCACCCGCCAAAAGAGCTGGTCTCCCGGGTGGAAAAGTCTACCGCCTCTATTTCCCTGTCTTAGCCGCAGGCCCGAGTCCAGGAGAGAAGGTGTCGGCAGAGGGCATGGAGGGGAGCAGGTCGCCCCACTCCCCCGCGCACCTTCCAACTCGCTGTCTGTGGCCAAGGACCGTGCGCTGCACCTGAAGCGCTGACCCAGGCAGAGCAGAGACTGCCCGGCCCCGGGCTCCGGAGCGTCCCGCACGCACCAAGGTGGCTGAAGGACCCTGGACTTGTAGTCAGACAGACGCTGAGCGCCCGGGGGCGCACACTGAACCAGCCCCCCACTCAGATCCCGCCTGCCGCTCAGCGAAGTCTAGTCTACTGCGGGTGCAGGGGGCAGGAGGCTGAGAACTTGACCAGCCCTCCGGTCACCTGCAGGGGGGATGGTGCTCTCCCGTGGCACTCTCGTGGGCGACACGTCCATGCGTGCGCTCCAGGAGCAACCCCGACCCGCGCGCCGTCCCGCCCTCGAGTCCCGGCGCCGGCCCCGAAGCACAGCCCCGGCTCGCAGCCCCCCTCCGCCGCCCGCCCGCCCGCGCCCCGGGACTCACAGGCTGGGGTAGTAGCCGTAGGGAGGCAGCGGGGGCTGCGGGCCGCCGTCGTCTCCCAGCTCCGAGTCCATGAGCAGGTAGTCCTGGCTCTCGTTGCGCCGCGCGCCGGCTGCGGCAACAGCCCGGGGACACCCGCCCCTCCGGGGCCCGAACGCCGGACTCTGGGTCATGGCGGGAAGCTGCGCCGGGCCTGGGCCCCGTGCGGCGGGGGGCGCGTCTGCTGTCCCGGCGGGACCCGGGGGGGCACCGGCCGCGTCGGCCCCGACCCGGCCCTCGGCGCCCGGGCACGGCTGAGTCAGGGGCGGACGGCGGGGTCTGGACTCCGAGCGGCCCCAGCCGACTTGGGGAGTAGTCAGCGCTTGGAGGAAGCAGCGGGGACCTGCCCTGGGCTCCACAGGCCTAGGGGACCCCGCGGGCTGCGGCCGGCGCTCCGGACAGAAGGAGCACAGGCGGGGCCGCGTGCGGCGGCGAAGCCTCGGAGCCGGAGCAGGGAAGACCGCGCCGAAGAGTTACTATGTCAACCGCGCCCGGCCGGCCCCCCGCTCCCGCCTGCTCCCCGCTTCCTCCGTCACCGTCCCCACCTTTAAAGGGGTCGGAACGGCGGCGCCCGCGCCGGAGCCTGTCCTGCGGCCACAACTTTCCCGGCCGGGCCGCGAGGAACCCGAACGAGGCGGAGCCAGACGCGCACTGTGTTTTTCCCTTCTGCTTTCAGAGTCTGCTTATTTAGACACAACACAAACTGAGGACATTCTGGGAGGCTTCCCCTTAAGTAATATTGCAGAACCAAGGAAACCTGTTTTTCGAAAGAGACACTAACCTCTCCTTTCTCCATCTGCCTTCATGCCCCTGGGGCATTTTCTCTCTTACTCTCAGCTCCCGAAGTTTTACTACTGTACCTTAAAATGAACAACGTGCTATGTTCCCAAGGCCAGATGTTGCCACTTCCTAAGCAAACCGACAAAAATAGGCGAGTATTTTCCAATGTTGCCGGTAAAGATGCCCTGCTTACTTCAAAGAAAAACTTTTCATCCATCACTGTGAATGCCCGAGTATTTTCCTGCCAGATGTTCCCCCACATTTGCAAACTGTTTTTAATTTTAAGACTTAGCTTTAAATTTGGATCAGTAGGCACGCATGCGATAAGTAAAAACTTCTCAGCGAGGATGAATCAGTATTTGTAGCCATTGAAGCGGTAGTCGTCAATTAGGAATCCATTCATTCATTCCACAAATACAGATTTAATGAATGCCAGCTGTGTCAGGCACTGGTTTAGGATTCAGCAGTGAACAGATGAGGCACTTGTCTGCCCTCCTCGCGGGTTCACAGAAAAGAGGGAGAAAGAGATGAAACAAGCAAACGGGCAAGTGAGAAACGGTCAGAGACAAATTCAAGGATGGAAACAAAACAGGTCCGTGAGATGGAACTGGGCACTGACTAATTCAGGAAGGAAGGAAGTAACAGAGGCCTCTCCAAGGAGGTGCCACGGAAGGGGAGACGTCCCATAGCAAGGAGACAGCCGTGAGAAGATCAGAAGGATTGGATTGCAGGTCTGAAATCCTGCCTGTGGATGAGAGAATGGATGGTGGAGATCTTAAGCGAACCCAGTCAACCTTACAGAGGGAAGAGGGCGCACACTCAGAGGCTTCTGACCTTGCCAGCATCCTGAGAACTAGAGTCCCCAGAGAGCAGGAGCCTTGTGTCCTGAGGGCTTAGCTCTGTATTCTGCACAGGTGGGAGGAAGCTGGAGGAGGGTTGGAGGGATGGCCACTGAGGGAGCAGTAATCCTGAACAACTAACCCTGATCGTTCTGAAGTATGTTATCTCCCATTTAAGAGCCTCCTTTTTTGATCTCTCAACATGTGGAGCCACGATTTAAGATTCCCACAATTTTCTAGTAATTACACCTACCAATAAGATACTTTACTGGCAATTCATTTGTTTATGGAAACTCCTATCTATCAGTGAGTTACTCATGAGTAAATTAGTTAATTAATGTTTTGTTTAAATAGTGCCAAGATAATCTGTCTGGGAACACAACATATGTGGGGGGAAATATAATGGGGACCATAATAGTCAAATGTTTTTGAGTTGAAGCAAAGTTAGAAAACTGGGTGCTAGTTGAAGCGTCAGTCTTTAATGTAAAAAAAAAGAGCGAGAGAAACAAAATTTATTTTGCTGTTGTTATAGTTGAGCTGTTTGTACTTTTTCTCATAACACTGTTTTTCATTCACGGGTAAGCAAAACTTCACACCGCAAAAATTGTTACATTAAACTTTTAATAGGAAATTATTGTACCATTTGGCAAGATAAGACATGCTCTTCTCTGTTATTTGAAGTGCGGTGAGTACTTGACCAATAAAACCTG
Source organism: Galagoides demidoff (assembly GCA_963574575.1). Taxonomy (NCBI): domain Eukaryota; kingdom Metazoa; phylum Chordata; class Mammalia; order Primates; family Galagidae; genus Galagoides; species Galagoides demidoff. The sequence continues at coordinate 14,185 of CAUYQV010148930.1, forward strand.
GGGCAATTATGGAATCCCCAGAGGGGTAAGGTAATGGAAAAGGGATCACAACATTCTGAGAGAGTAATATGATGAAATGAGACCAGTAGATCAGAAGTCTGAAAGTCTGGATTTTCAATCCACAGTTTTCCTAACTGAATCTGCATGATTTCAGAGAGGACGTTTAATCTCTCTTTGCCTTGGTTTATCCATCAGTAAGCAGATAGAGAGAGAGTTGTCTATGCGGTTTTATGACTTTATGTTCAAAACACAATGAAACCTTGGCTAAGGCGCCAGCCATGTACACCTAAGGTGGCGGGTTCGAATCCCCAGCCCGGGCCCGCCAAACAACAATGATGGCTGCAACCAAAAAATGGCCGGGTGTTGTGGCGGGCGCCTGTGGTCCCAGCTACTTGGGAGGTGGAGGCAGGAGACTCGCTTGA
>CAUYQV010148932.1:0-22178 GCA_963574575.1 Galagoides demidoff
GGCGCCTGTGGTCCCAGCTACCTGGGAGGCGGAGGCAGGAGACTCGCTTGAGCCCAGGAGTTGGAGGTTGCTATGAGCTGTGATGCCATGGCACTCTACCCAGGGGGATAGCTTGAGGCTCCGTCTCAAAAAAAAAAAAAATGTGCCGTGCTAAATTGGTAAAAATCATTTCAGTTCCTCTGCTAGAGACACGTCTATGACTCAAGTCATCACAAGTAGCGCTCATTATACTCTCCTTTGAAATGTGTGTGTGACCTCAGACAAGTACCTTGAACTCTCTAAATCTTGTTCTCTCTTCCAGAAAATAAGATGATATCACTTATGTCATAAAGTCATATAAAGATTTGACCTAATAAAAAGTATGACACTTCTAAATGCTGGCATGGTGGCATTAAAACCGATTTCCTGGACAGATGTGGTGGCTCACGCCTGTAATCCTAGCATTCTGGGAGACTGAGTGGGGAGGATCACTTTAGCTCAGGAGTTGAGACCAGCCTAGAAAAGTGAGACCCCATCTCTACTCAAAATCAAAAAACTAACTGGGTATTGTGGTAGGTGCCTGTGGTCCTAGGTACTTGGGAGGCAAAGGCTGGAAGATCACTGGAGCCCAGGAGTTTGAGGTGGCTGTGAGTCACGCTACTATGACACTCTACCCAGAGCAACAGAGTGAGACTCTGTCTAAAAAAAATTAAATAAAAATCCTGATGCCCTTAGCATACCCCAACTGAGTAAATGAGACCATTTAGAGAATCACAGTGGGTGGCAAGACAGTTGGGAGAAAAGCATCCGAGCTTGACCTAAAAATTGCTGTGAATAATCCACAAAGTAGGTTATCCACACAAGCAGATAATCAGGGACTAGCTATGGAAAAGAGCTTTCCCACCCACCCAAGATAAAAGCCCGAGTGGGCATGCTCATTCCAGAGTGGTTTGACACGGAGCACTGGAGGTGGTGGCTTCTCCACAAGCTCAACTATTCCGAGCCCAGAAATATCACATTGTAGCATCCGCCCTGTGGCAAACGCGCTTTGAAAGTGGTGCAAACCCCTCCCTTCTTCCCTCCGCTAGCGTCCAGACTGCTAAATAGTTGGTGCCAGTGGTTACAGTTGATTCCATTTCCAGAAATGCAATGCAGCTGGAAAATATTTTTTCTCATAGTGGAAAAAGCCTGCACGGTTATGTATATCTTCAGCAAACACAGGAAACTGTTACGATACACACAGAAATTAACTTTAATGCAATGTAAAGTACACAATTCACCAAACCCAAATGGGCAATAAAGTCCATGTTGGTACGGCACATCCCTGCTCCTTATCCGTGGTTTTGCTTTTCGCAGTTTCAGTTACCCACGGTCAACCGCAGTCCAAGAACATTAAATGGAAAATTCCAGAAATAAATAATACATAAGTTTTCAATGTCATACCATTCTGAGCAGTGCAATGGAAGCTCAGCACCCTCCTGCTCCATGACCACTGACCAGGGTGCCCTCCCTTTGTCCAGCAGGTCCCCACTGTAGGCACAGCTCACCAGGGGTCACTTGGTAGCCTTGTTCACTCTCAGATCAAACACGAGAACCAGTATTTCTGTTCAAGGAAACCTTATTTTACTTAATAACAGCCCCCAAAGTTGAAGAATAGTGATGCTGGCAATTCAAATAGGACACGTAGAAACAGTAAAGTGCTTCCTTTAAGTAAAAAGCGGAGGTTCTCCATTTAATAAGGAATGAAAACAATAATACGCTGAAGTTGCCTATTATTTTCATACCTACCATACAATAAGATATTGTGAGAGCGAGAGGTCACATTCACATAACCTTTATTGCCATATATTGTTATCCCCATTCTATTCATTATTAGTTAGTCCTATTAATCTCCTGCTGTCCCTAATTGGTAAGTTAAACGTTATCATAGGTATGTATGGAAAATACGCAGTACGTCTAGGGCTCATTACTGTCTGTGGCTTCACACATGCACTGGGGGCCTTGGGATGTGTCCCCCCACAGAGAAGGGGGAAACTATTGTACTAGCCGATAAATGTGTCCACATTTCATATTTTCATTTGCGCCGACTGTCTACGGGGAAAACTGGTTCTTTTTTCTCCAAGTGTAGCTGGGTGAATTTAGAAATGTTTCGGTTACATAAAATACATTTGTCCGTGTAAGTTCTGCCTATTCGATTCCTTTAATTATTTTATGAAAAAAAGAGCTGACATTGACCCTTTTGCTTCTGTTGCTTCTCTTTTCACCATGTGAGCGAGCTGGACACCTAAACACTTGAAACTCATTCCAAAGGTTTAAATAAGCCACACCTGGCTCCATTGTTTTTCTTTCAGGCTCAAGAAATCTACTTACAATTTAATTTATATTTAGAAGGAAACCTCTATTATGGCACCTAAAATGTGTCATGAAATGTGGTAGGTATTTTATTATATTATCTTGTTCATTCCTCACAACAACCTGGTCCAGTTTTGCTATTTTACAAAGGGAATAAACCCAGGCCAGAAGAGGCTAAATCACCTACCTAAGGCCATAAAAAACTAGAAATAGCTGAAGCCAACACAGATCTTTTGATTCCAAGCCAAGTGCTTTTTCCTCTAGCACCAGGACATCTAAGTGAACTTCTCTTAAAGTCGGAAGCCATAACTATTGAGTCATCCTTAGTTGCCCTCTAATTGCTATAATGATGCATTAAATTTCCTTTCACTAAAGCCTATGACAATAGTTCCAACTCTGGGGAGATTTTTTTTAATACAGATGCATAGTCTTCCATCCCAACCAATGCAGTAGATTCTCTGGGGTGAGAACCAAGCATCTGAGTTTCTTTAATGCACCAGATGGTTCTAATGGTGGAAACATTAGCCAGGGTTGAAAACCCCAAAGCTTTAAGATACCATATTTTATTGACCCTAAGCAGTCATCAGCTGTAAGTCACATCCCAATTTCAGAGATGTTAAGACGGAAATATTTGTTGAAGGAGATTACACAATAACAGGGATTATATTTTTATGGAATTATGGTTACTTGCACACATTTGACAAAACTCTATTCTCTTTGAAACAGAACACAATTGGAAACACTGGGTATATCACCAATGTGTTAACAGGGATGCCACCTGTTCAGATTGAAGGAATTAAGGTTGACTTTATGGAGCCAATAAAGCCTCTTGGGGAGAAAAATATTCCATATACATGGTTCCCTCATGTAGATGCCTTATAGGAAAGTAAGGGTGTCACTTCCTGGCAGGCTCAGGAACATCAGGAGACCTCGAGAAGGGAAGAATTCACCCAAAACTGTAGGTCTTGCAGGCCTACAGTTCTGATGGCCAAGAACTTGGCATGGATTCCTAGTCTCAGGAGCTTTTTAATATCCAGTTTGAGGTTCCTTATGAAAAATTCCAGCAAAGCATACTTAATCCAGGCTATGTGGTCAATCGCTACTCTTTATTAGCCTTACATAAATAACCAGACTAATGAGACTAAATTGATTTGCAAACAAATTAGTCTTACTTTGATTATCTTTGGTAAAATAGGGATAACTGTAAAGAAATAAATTATGTTTCAGAAGAAAATTATAGTGTACTTATTATTCAATTCTAGCCCTATTCTTTTTTCTTTTTCTTTTTTTTTCTTTTTTTTTTTTTTGTTGTTGTTCTTGTTGTTGTTATTTACCTATAAACTGGATTGGATCATTGATCTTTATAGTTTCCACCAATATCTGGCTACAACTCTCCCAGAGATATCTAATATGTCCCTAGAAATATTAGAATCACTGACTTAGAATCACTGAAATTAAAACTGCCCTTTACCTGGATCCCTAGGAGCTGAAGCCCAGTGACTTGATACAGACTTCAAAGAGATCACAACAACAGCTTGTGTATGAACAACCTTCCTGATGTTCTGTCCACAAACCAGGAAAATCCGTCAGATTGCCACTGCCCGCTCACACTCCATCTTGAAGATGCTTCAAGCTCAAATTTAGAAACTTCTCAACTGGCTGACCTCTGGACTCAAAAACTAAATTTATAGTTTGCTCTAACCATTAGCTGTTAATTTTGTTTTCATAGAAATGCCTCTTATTAAGTACCTGACTGACCAGACCACATAGAGATCAAATATTGGTGGCAGATCACCTACAACACTGCCTCCTGGAATGAGACACAACTTTTGACCATTTCACTGAACTGTCCTAATCCCAGAACTAAGAGACAGGAGGAGTGACGTGTAGGACAATCCGCCACCCAGTTTCTGGACTGTGAAACTTCCAGAAGTTTCAGATAAAGAAATGACAAGGTTTAAGACACACTAATCCCCACATATGGCAGATTGGCATTTGAGGAAACAGTACAAGCAAGTTCTCTCTGACTTCCATGAGCCATTTTCTAGAACCAGGCCACAAAAGAACTCTCTGACCTTTCTCTAAAGTAAGTCCTAAGACCTTCATTACAGACAAGTTCTCCCTATATCCAGAGAAAAAGAAGACACAGAAATAAGTCTGAATAAACAGATCTTGCTACGTTCCTCTCAGTTTATTCACCCTGTTATATCAATTTGTCTTCCAATCATACTTCCACATAACTATACATAAGATTACACAGATGACTATGCTTCTTTCAGTCTTCATTTCTGAAGGCTCCCTTCTCACATAAAACTTAGGTTCAATAAATGTGTATGCTTTTCTCTTGCTAATCTTTCTTTTATCCAAGGGGTCTCAGCCACAAACCTAGTGATGAGTGAGGAAAGAAAACTTTTCTTCCCAGCAGTTATTGCTTGTTCCCTTATGTAGAAGGTAAAAACCACACAGTGTGTTGCCCCTTAAACTTTACCCTGCAAGTCAACTGGTCATATACCCAAAGTCCAGAAAACGGTGGAGGTAGAAGAAGCAGCCACTTCTAACTCACACGGAACCCTTTTTAGGTGAGAATGGGGCGACACGCTTCCCACCCATTCCTCAGAGCTCGGGGGTCTTTCCCTCAGCATTCCTTGGATTTTGCTGCTCCCTCCCGGGGCCCACAGAGGTTGGCAATGAATCGTTCAGTTTTCTATTTCATGCTAACAGACTTGAACAGAGTGAACATGAACAGTGACATGATGTGATACATTAAATGAGCACTTATATTTCTTAATCCATATGTGATAGAATAATATGGAGCCATTTAAAGTCATGTTTTAGAACATCAAGAATAGGGAAATTCTCCCAATACATTACCAAGCAAAAAAAGATACAAAACAACAATCAAGACTGGAGAAATACACATAAGACATTGCATCAAAGGGCGGCAATGATGTAATTTCAATTTTCTTTATACTTTATTTTACAAAATTTTATAGCAAAATATGTTTAAAATCAGAAAAATTGCTAAAAATATATGAAGTATAGATGGTTATTATAAAATCAGAATAACTGCATAGAAAATCCTTAAGAGCCAACCTTAAAGAAAAAGAATATAAAATTATAATTATTGTGTAATTTTACAAAATTAAGTCTATAGTTAAATGTTTTTTTCCCCTAGGATTAGGAGGGAAAAGCCTCAAAAAAAAATACCAAAAGATGATTAGTAATTACATTCAGGTAGTGGGATTATAGATCACTTTTAATATTTAATTATTTGATTATTTATTACTATTCTTTATATTCATATTTTTCAATGCAAAGATATGGCTTTTAGGTTTTTTAATAAAATTATCACATTCACATACCTAATACTCATATTTCATAGATATTAACATTGTGTCATGTTTAATTCCAGTCCCTTTAATTTTAAGGAATAAAGCATAAATATAGCTAAAATCCAACCCCTCTTTCATTTCTCCCCCTTCCTCTTTTTTAGAGGTAACCACTATGCTGTAATTAGAATTATCTTTCATATGCGTGTTTTAGAGTTCTTGTATCTTTAAACTACATATACTATTTTTTATGTACGAAGTAGTATCACACTATCCATGTCCATGTGCACTTCAAGATTTAATCATGATAATATACGTCGATCTAATCCATTTCACTAATCTAGCATACATCAGAATCAAGGTCTTTGCAGGATAATGCTTATATGAATGAGTGTGGTTGTATTCCAATAAAATTTTACTGTGAACACTAAAAGGTGAATGTAATACAAGTTTTACATGATATAAAACATTATTTGTCTTTGATATTGTCAAGCACTTAAAAATGTAAAAATTACTCACAAGCTACACATAAAAGAGGCAGTTGTCTGGATTTGACCTGGGAGGGGGAGTGGGGTTGTAATTCACTAAACCCCTGCTCTAGTCAGTGGAGGGTTGGGTCATTTCCACTGTTCTGCTGTTACAAACAGTATTTGTGATAGACTCTTAGAGTAAATACAATCTTGTGCCACAACATGACAACATTTTGGTCCATGACAAACCACATGTTCCATGGTGGTCCCGTGATATTATAGCACCATATTTTTACTGTACCTTTTCTATGTTTAGATACACAAATGCTTACCATTGTGCTACAATTATCTACAGAATCAGCACAGTAACATGCTGCTTAAGTCTGTAGCCTAAGAGCAAGGGGCTCTACCATATAACCTGGGTGTGTAACAGGCTAGACCACACAGGTTTGTATAAGTACACTCTATGATGTCTGCACAGTGACAAAATGGCATTCCTTAGCACGTTTCCCCATCATCAGGTGATGCATGACTGTACTTAGATGCAAAATAACTTAAGTTCCAGAGGAGATGGGTCTCCAGCTTTTTGGCTATTATTAATAATAATAATACTTGGTCTACAAAGTAACAAGACAAAATCTTTCCCCCAACAACAATGGATATGAGTTTCTGTTTTCCCCAATCCTGCAAACACTTGGCGTTCGCAGGTCTTTTGAAGTTTGTCAACCTGGTCATGTGAAATGCTATCTCACTGCTGTTTTAATTTGCGTGTCCTTGGTCATTCACGAAGCCGAGGACCTTCTCAGCTGTTGACCATCCACCTTTCCTCTCCATAGAATTGCCTCTTCTGACTTTTTCCCATTTTTAGAACATTTACTGTGAAAACACTTTTACAGATTCTGGATACCTATTGTGTGCTGACTTTTAGGAATTGAGAAAAATTCCCAGTCGGAGATTTTTTTTTTAGTTCTATTTATGTATATTACTTCATCCTGCAGAAGTTCCCTCATTTTAACATAGTCAAATGTATAAATCTTTTCCTTAATGAAATATTTCTTATGTTTTATTTAAGAAATTGTTTTCTGTTCCGAAGCCTTAAAATGTTAGTCTCTGCCTTTTTCTCCCTAAGTTTCTAAGTTCTGACTTTCATATTCAGCGCTTTCATATACTTGGATTTTATTTTTGTGCTGGTGAAATGTGTACCTTTGTGGGGGTGCCCAATACGGTTACACAAGTGTCTGTGTTGATTTGTAATGCCTCCTCCGTTACATGCCAAGTTTAATGTAAATGAGGACCTTTTTTTACCTCTACCTAAGTTTATCCTAGAGTTACAGATGTAGAAACAAAGTCCGTGGGCAGCTACATAAATAATAAATAATACGAGTAGCAGCGATAGGACATCCAAGATATATATCAGCAACGCCAGAGAATATCTTTGGAAGTAAAAAAATTAGCCACATTAGTTTTTTACACGCAACTTCTTGATGATGCTGAAACAAAACATGAGCAAAATCATCATAAAAGAAATCCCCCCCCCAAAAAAAAACAAGAGATAAAGAAAATCACGATGACCTCTTCAAAAACAAGAGGGTAAAGCCTGGACAGTTCTCTTTGTTAATGACAGTAGATGCAGATGTGCTGCAAATGCATACTTGATGAACCTGAGGTTGGCCACCCAAACAGAGAAGCAGAAAATCAAATTCAGCAGACACGGCCCACAGCAGTCACTGAAGACTGACAGTGCTACACCAGTGGGCAGAGCTGGGGCCCCATCTGTGTGAAACCAAGGCAAGCAACCACACTCAGCTTCACTTTGGCTTATTTCAGAGAGCTCAGCCCAACAGGAAGTGAAAATAATGGGCATTATATAGCTTCACAGAGAATAAAGCATCCGTAGATGTCATACCACTATATGAAATTGTCATTTCTGAAGTTCTTTTTTAAAAAAGATTGACTATCTTTGTTTTCATGTAACTCGGTATAATAGGGGGGAAAAAAAGAATAGTGCCCGGGTAACAAATATTCAGGCATCACTTGCTCAAAATCTAGTCAATATAATGGAATGTCTTACTCCAATCCAAAGAAATTCACTGGTGCTGGAATTATTGACTCTTCTCCCGTGTCATTAGCATACTAGCAAAAATGGAAGTCAAGGATCCTCAGCCTAAACAGAAGTCTCCTGACTTAGGCTCATCTTTCTCCAGCAGATAAGGATTACGGTGTCAAGAACGTGGTTCCAGGTGTTCCTTCCCCTACACCTCTGCTCTCCAGCGACATGAAAAATGCTTTTCTCGGCAATGACATCCTGCCCTGATTCCTCACACTCAGCCACTAGATCACCCAGGAAATGAGACAAAACTACTGAAATTAATTAAAAGCATCTGTCACACTACACCAAGAATCTTGGGTCTTTCAGAAAGAATCAGAAGATCACATTATTTCCTCCCAGGACACCGGGTGAGGCCACCTACCAAAACACCCTTCTTCAGCCTGGTTCTTCTAACTATTTTATACCAATCCTGGGACTCAAAACTCATATTAGTTTATCTTTCCCGCCTTAAGATGGGCAACCATTTTACACTTGGTCACATTCCAGCTTCTCTAAACATCTGTGTCTCTGATGCTACACTGATTTCCAAAACTAGGAAATCAGATAATGTTAGTGTTCCAAAGAAATGTGAGGGGACCCCATGAGCTGTGAATCCCTTTGACTAGAGTCACAAAATACATGTGTCAGATTAACTACAATCAGCCTCAGATTTTCTTGTTTCCTTTTGTTTCCCATATTTTCAACACTGTCTCAGACTGCTCCCTTTGGGTCATGGCTAATTAAGTAAGAATATCCTAGATGAAGGAAATTGAATTGGAAGCATTTAGAATTCTCTTTTCATCATCTAATTACATGAATAGCATTTATGGGCAGCCTGACTCTCAGCTAATTCCCTCTCTGAATCTTTACCGATCATACAATTTGAACATCAAACCCATAAACCACAGGGTGGGTATTTTCCACTGGTGTGGTGACATGCTTTTTTCCAAATTTTTCTGAAGTGCATTTTGCCAGAAGACGGCTTAAAGGCTACCTCTAGTAGCCAGGAAGTCTTCAAAAACCACATTTAAACAATTGCTATTGCCGCCACCACTTTGAGCATTCCAGGATTTTCATCACTCTATGGCTCCAGGGACAGTTATTCAAATTAGACACAACCGAGAAGAGAAAGTTAAGATGGGAAATTATGGCTTCTTCTGTAACCCCTCCCAAGGAATGACACCCTTCTACAGCTTTTCCCAGCACACTGGGCATTACCACCTCACCAGCGACTGTCCTGCTGACCACCAACCATCTCATCAGCAAAAGAAAGATACTCTTAATTTCTCCATAGACTCCAAGGATTTGAGGGACTATATATCAAGAAACTGGACAAAGACCAAATGTATATTTCAGAATATCATAGTCCACCCCCGATCTTCAAACACAGATTCCTTACATCAAAACACTAATCAACTACAAAAGATGCTGGCCCATTACTAGAGTCCCATTTAATCATTAGTAATTAATCTAGTCAGTCCATTCATCATATCATATGAAAACGCCTCCCAGAGTGAGGTCACTCAAGTTTGCAGGATTCCATATCACACAGGTAGAACTAGATTCAGACAGCACGAGACTCAAAGGTCAAATGATGCCCAGCGTGGTGGCTCACACCTGTAATCCTGGCACTCTGGGAGGCCGAGGTGGGTGGATTGCTTGAGCCCAGGAGTTTGAGACCAGCCTGGGCAAGAGTGAAATCCCATCTCTACCAAAAATAGAAACCCTAATCAAAGAAGGTGGCACATGCCTGTAGTCCCAGCTACTCTGGAGGCTGAGGCAAGAGGATCAATCAAAGCCAGGAGTTTGAGGTTGCTGGGAGCTATGAAGGCACAGTACTCTACCCAGAGTGACAGAATGAAACTCTGTCTCAAAAAAAAAGAAAAAAAAACCCACAAAAGTCAAATGATATCAGCAGCGTGTCTCAACTCTCCCCAGGGAGGGGCTTCATTCCCAGCTTCATCTAAAAGACCCCAAGGTGGCAGGTCTTTGGCATCATAAGCCAAGCCCTGAACCTCAAGGTTTGTCATCAGGAAACCACAGAGGCACTCCCTGTCTGTCCTGGGTCCCTGCTCCCACCAGGTCCCTCACCTTCCCCAGGCAGGCACATAGCTACCAGCAAAACAGCCTAGAAGGAATGACAGCCCTGGGCAGTGAGTGGCCTACGATTGCAATCTCAGCTCTGTTACTCCCCTGTCCTGTGTTCTGGAACAATTTATTTCACCTCTCTGGGCCTCTGCAGACTGTCACTTCCTTTGTGAAATGTTATGCAAGTGCCTGTGTCTCTACCTGCTCTTCACTTCCTGTGACATCCATGGCACGCTGTACCCAAGTTCCCCGGACACACAGGTCCTGGGTCAGTAGCCCCTGGACAGCAGAAATTGCTTTTTTTTGCTCACTGTAGCCCAGAACCAGGACAAAACGGATACAAAATATTTCATTCATCGGGAAGATCAGAAGATCCCCATTGCTCTTCTAACCTTTGAAATCACATGATTAATCTGATCCTTCCATCCTGATATAGATTAACCCCAGCTGGTTGTACCAACCCTCTCTATGTCCTTTCTTTCTCTGGAGCAGCTCCCCAAATCTGATTGCCACCCTGGAGATTTTTCTAGACTAACTATCCATCTCTGCACTCAATTCTCATTCCTCTGAATTACTCAGTGTGCTCCATATGATCGCAAGTAGTCCCTCCCTTTGAGGCTGTGCAATGGAAATGCCTTCACTGTGACCTGATCTGGCCAGTATATCAATTTTTAAACCTTTGTGCCTGGTAACTGCAGATCCATCTTGTCTTGTAAAGTGTCAGAAATCAAGGGCTGTGGATCCATCTAGACACTGCCTCAAGCATAGAGCTGTCTCAAGAATGCTTTTAAAGCTAATGAATGGTAAGGACACTCAGATTGACTAAGTCCCCAGGTCTGCAGTGCACACTCCCACTCCTGAGGAGCACCACAGGGGCCGTTTTAAGTCTAATTCAGTGATTCTCTGGGAGGGGCACAGGGGTATCACAAAGGTCTCAGGAGCACATGGTTTGAAAGAACGCATTCGATGTGACCACATAACTTTACTTACTTGGAAATATTTTTTAACTATCATTGTTTAAAACACACTATAGAAACAGCAGAAAGAATATCTGAACTCAGGGTCACTCTTTCTACCAAATAAGTTCTCAATTAAAGAGGCTGGGTACGGTGACTCACGCCTATAATCCGAGACCTGTGGGAGGCGAAGGCAGGAAGATTGCCTGAGTTCACAGGTTCAAGACTAGCCTGAGCCAGATCAAGACCTCATCTCTAAAAATAGCTGGGCATTGTAGCGGGCGCCTGTAGTCCCAGCTACTCAGGAGGGTAAGACAAGAGAATCGCTTGAGCCCAAGAGTTGGAGGTAGCTGCGAGCTATGACGCCAAGCACTCTACCGAGAGTGACAAAGTGAGACTCTGTCTCAAAAAAAATAAAAATAAGAAAAACAAAGAGGCAGCCAGTACACAGGCCTGAGCCATCCCTGGTTTTGTGCTGTGTCATTCTGCCTCCACACACATTCTGAATGGTGAGCAGCACTGTGTCTTTTGCCAGAAAAGCTTTGTCCCCATGATGAAGTCAGCAAAGCATTCTCTCCACTAATCACCCTCAAATTCTCCAGGCTCCAGGATTTGGCTAACATGGACTCATAGAGTAAGAACCGACGTCCCATTTCCTTCCTATGTCAACATGTGCCCTGGGCTCTTTCCTGAACAAGGTGTTCGGTTGAGCCCTGCCTGCTGCTCACAAGTCCAGTATCCCTGCTGGTCATACAGGCCTATGACAAGCCACCAGATATCAATGAGTACTGCTGAATGAACATCCCCTGTGTGTCAGGAATGTTCCAGACAAAGATGGCTACTTGGGGCAGCGCCTGTGGCTCAAAGGAGTAGGGCGCCGGCCCCATATGTCGGAGGTGGTGGGTTCAAACCCAGCCCTGGCCAAAAACTGCAAAAAACCCAAAGGTTGCTACTTGGTTTTTCTTTACAGTGGAGTTATTAGAGATCTGAGTGGTACACCCAGTGGCTGGAAATACAGTAGGAATACCAAGTTGTTTGACCCCCAGTGGTGGTCTGATAGTGGTTATTATTTTTGAATCAACAAAGTCTCAGTTTTTATAAATCCTGGCACTCTGCTCCTCCCTCTGTAGCTGGGAGTTTATGTCTCCTCTCCTACTACATTTTGTGTAATGATTTTTGAAGAGTGACTGAAATCATTCCTCAAGGTTAGGAATCACTTTCAAGAAAAAGGCTTTGGGGTGAGATTTCACACTTGGCAAACTTAAAAACCACAGTGGAGGCGTAGAAAGCAGAAACAAAAATAGTTTTCAGGGCAAATTAGGTCATAAATTTTGGTCAGATATAGAACTGGCCTCAATAAAGAACTTGCTGAGAAAGTTGTAAACAAAGAAACAAACAAAAAAACCCCTAGCACATCATGGTGGTTTTAAAGAGTATGTCATGCTCTAAATAAAGTACAAGATTCTATTAGGTAGTTCCACTTCTCATATGGCAAAGAGTGTATTTTTGAAACATCTACTGATGAGCTTTTGTTCTCAGAGAATTTTTCTAATCACCACCCCATTCACTTTCCTTCCCCTGTAACCTACCCCGCCACACCCTATTTTTCTGCCATTAAAACTGTATTTCCAGGCTGAAGTTTATGGCCAAAAAGAGGGCACATGAGCACGCTAAAAGTAACCACATTTCCAGGAAACAATTTTTTAAACTCATAGCAGAAACTACAGTCTTAAAAACCATGACTCAACGATTTGCAAAAGCCAAGCTTTTTAACAGATAAAGGTTTCTTGAGACTCAAAAGCTTGGCTGTGCATATCAAGAACCAAAGCCTTGAAGGAATCTCTATATAAAACCTATCCATTGATACCAGTTTGGAAAAATGTTTTCTTTCCAATGGAAAGGGAGGAGTTTGAAACCCTTTCTGAGTGGGAGTAGAACGGTTGAGGAATGGGAGAAGGGAGCAAGGGTGCTAGCTGCTGAGCCCCCCGACCCCCAGCCTGTGCCTCACCCTGGAATTCCCAGTAGGCAAGCAGTTCATCCACCCTGTTCCTAGGATGGAGCAGTAGAAGGAGCCAGAGAGAAGTGTCTATGGGGCGTCCCGCACACACTACCAGGGCAGAGAGAGGGCCACAGATCTGAAGGGGTCCCCGATTGAAACAGGAGGGTGCACAGTGTTCAGGGTTGGTAAGGAGAGGCTATGCATGCTGTGGTCTGAATGTCTGTGTCACCCCAAAATGTATGTCGGAATCCTAACCCCCGAAGTGATGGAATTAGAAGGTGAGGCTTTTCAGAGGTGATTAAGTCATAAGGATGGAGCCCACGTGAATGGAATTAATGCCCTAATAAAAGAGGTACCCTCCCTACCCCTTCTTCCTTGGGAGGACGTAGCAAGAAGTCACTGTGTAGGAACCGGGAAGACAGACCTCCCCAGATACCGAATTTTCTGACACCTTGATCACAGATGTCTCAGCCTCCAGAACTGTGAGAAATAAACTACTTCTGTTATTTATAAGCCCCCCAGTTCATGGTATTTTGATACAGCAGCATGAACAGATGGAGATAGGCCATGTGGCCCTAGCAGCAGAATCTAAGAGGGATGGCAGTCAATATTGCCCTTATATTGCAGAGGGCCAAAGACATCTCCTAGAGTAGCAGGGCTCGGCCAGAGGATCCCCCAAACCCATTCTGCAACCCATGAACTTAGACACCAGCCCCCCAAAAGAAGAAGAGTGTATAGAACCCTTCAAATTTCCTGCCAGACTGGATCTAGGCAGGAAATGACTGGGTCATCACTATCGGGACTGTTTCCCTTAAGATTGCAATGTTGAATTTTCAGCTACAAAAGAGAATAGTGTCTAAGATAAAGATTAAGTTCAACTTCTTGTACAGGCTTACCCATTATGGAACTATTAATTAAACCAGTAAAATTTTTAGCCTTCACCAGAGCAATAAATAGGTCCAGAAAAAGAATGGAGGGGGGAAGTACCTATAGTATTATGCTTGTTTAATTTTGACAATACACAATAATAATATAAACTACAGAAAACTTCTCAGAAACTTAATCCATGGTCTCATCACTGAATATGATGAGTACATACCACTTTTTAAGTTTTCCTAATATTAAAAAGTTCTTTTGGCTTGGCACCCATAGCTCAGCAGTTAGGGCCCCGGCCACATCACCCAGAGTTGATGGGTTCAAACCCCATCTGAGCCTGCTAAACAAACAAACAAAACAAAAAAAAAAAAAAATAGCTGGGCATTGTGGTGGCGACTGTAGTCCCCGCTACTTGGGAAGCTGAGGCAAGAGAATCACTTGAGCCCAAGACTTTAAGGTTGCTGTGAGCTGTGACACCACAGCACTCTACCAAGGGCAACATAGTGAGACTCTCAAAAAAAATAAATAAATAAAATAGAATAAAAAGGTAGTTTCTTGAAGTTTACTTAAATTCTATAATTACTTCTAAATTTCAAAGTAAATGAAGATGAGGTTTTTCAAAGTGCGCATCTGATCATGTCAATTTCCCCAACATCCACCCGGTGTATGTAATGTAATGCCAGCACTGAGCAGGGAGGCTGGCACACAGTATGTCCGCATTTTTTGAATGAATGCTGAAATGAATGAATGAATTTGATCTGACTGGTGAACCCTTAAGTCTCCTCTGCCTTTGACAGTCTGCACCTATACGAGTTGCATTTATTTAAGGATGACAAAGAACCTCTTGAATTTCTAAGAATGCTGATGAATTTTCGCGGTAACTGAAAAATAGTTTCAATGTTTCCATTCCAGTAATTGTAGTTCTAGTACCAAATGTACATTTATACATCTGCATCAGTTGAGCTCTTTTTTTTTTTTTTTTTAAGAGACAGAGTCTCACTTTGTCACCCATGGTAGAGTGCCTTGAAGTCACAACTCACGGCAACTTCTAGCTCTTGGGCTTAGGCAATTCTCCTGCCTCAGCCTCCGAGTAACTGGGACTATAGGCACCTGCCACAACGCCCGGCTATTTTTTGTTGCAGTTTGGCCAGCGCCAAGTTCAAACCCACCACCCTCGGTATATGGGGCTGGCGCCCTACCCACTGAGCCACAGACGCCATCCAGTTGAGCTTATTTAATACAGTCCTTGGCCCCTAAAACCTAATTAACAAAGGCATTAAGTTATGCATAACATGAATGTTTTCACTCTAAGTAAATTAGAGGAGGATTGGTTATAATTCTTTCATACTACAATTAAAATTTAAATTAACATATAGAACTGATCATGTTTTGTTTCTTAAGAAAAAACATGTATGGGAATAATATCCTAATAAAATAGGGTGATGCAAGTGAACACACTTTCTTCTTCCCAGAAAAAGCAATCTGTTGAGGAACTAATTTAAGTCTATGATGAAACTTTTTCTCTGAAAACAGTAGCTAAAACAACAGGCATTTGGTTTTTATCATCCGATCCTTTGTTCATCTCTGCATACCTTTTGCACACATAAACATTTTGATAGATTTATGGCTATCTCCATACACATCTCTTACTCTAGCAGCTCCCACATTTTCAGCAATTATAGGAATCTAAGAGTCTTAATTCTCCACAAAAGATGAGCAAAAACACCACAAATTCCTCTGCCCCTCCACCAATCTCTCTCCCGCAGTAATTAAAGTCCTTATCAGCCTCACCGTGTGCTCCACAACAATCTAGTCTTCCTAAAAATAAATTCACAAGGGGGAAATTCCTCTCAATGATAAGCAAACAGCAATTATTATTCCCTGTTATTAAAATGCTCTCAGCTAATTGCACAGATACCAGCAGAGAGATTACCTTAAAAGGCCAGATACCAAAGGAGAGTGAGTTAGAGTTTTGAACCTTCTGGTCTAATTTAGAAGACAGTTTACATAGAGATTCAGTAAATATTTTTGATGAACCATTAACATTGAATAAACAATTCAATGCCTGCAAAGAAAAATGTATTTGAATAATTGTAAAAGAACCTCCCTTGGTACACGCTGAAGATGAATTATTGCAAAATGAAAACAGCCTAGCCTGAACACATTCGCAGAAGAATACTACCAAGCAACCACGTTTTCTAAAGCATTCTTTTTTGTATACACAGTTTATCATCCTGGGCTGTATTTATAAGAAGCACATTAAAAAAAAAAAAAAGCTGCTGTTTTCACTCCAGGGATTATGTTGGGGGGAACTCAGAACTCAGGGGGCTCAGCCCTCCCTCCACATTTGTCCTGTTGTAGTCCCAACCCAAATGGGATTTTACTGTTTGTCCTCTGGACTGATACCATCATGAGTTTGATACTGTCTTGCACTGGCAGGGCAGGGAAGGAAAGAGCAAGTAACGAGGGAGTTGTGAGCATTCGAATTAAACTAGCCAGTGAACATGAAATACTCTGGACGGTGTCCTAGCTCAATTAAAATACAACTTTGATCAAATGTTTTGTTTAAAGAGAAAAATGGTGTCTCTCCCATGAACACTGTTGAGGACAGCTGCTGTGGGGGAAGCAGGTGGCGGAATCTACCCCGCGGGCTTCAGAAATATTAATATTTAAACCTCTCACATTTCAGTGAAGTTCACAGCAGCTTCTGAATGCCTGGAGGAAGATAGAGCAGGAAACTCACAAGCCACAAAGTAGGGAATACCTTCTAATTTGGCCAGGGCAGGGTCTGTTTGTCTGAATGCCCAGCTCAGCCTCTCTTATGTGTTGCTAAGGCACAAAGGCAGCGTGTTAGAATTTCAAAGCTGGCTCCTTCCTCCACGCGTTCTAAAGACATAACATGTCATCAGAACTCGGGGTTTGCCAGGGCCTTGATTTGTTTGTCTAGACTCCGGTCATTGAACTCTGTTTATTGCTAAACATCGTGTGGAATGGGCAGCAAATCAAAGGGGTTTCTGAGAGCCTGCGAGGCCCATCTTCTCTGAACCCAGCCAGGATTGCACATGGACCATCTTCCTTCTCAGTTTCCACCGTGTCTAGAGGTCTATCTTTCCCAGGACCCGGGGGCTGACCACTAGACTAACGTTTCATCTTTTTCTGACCCGGGACATGACCCTAGGCCATTTGTAACCCTCAGATCCCTCGCCTCACCATTGTTTGAGTGAGCAGCCCTTAATAATTATATTCTGGCTGCTGCATGGAAAGGTCATGAGGGATGACTAATGATTAACATTTGAAAATGGATCGCGATAGGGAAACACTAGCAATCATAGCAAAGCAGTCTACCAAAGAGCCAGGACAAAAAAGAAAGGAAGCATTTAAATAATACCCTCTTTGCAAGATGAGGATGTGGCATTTAAAAGAAGTCTTCAGGTTTGTTTTTAGAAAGACAATCAGCAGTACCTCATTATCATTTTTAAGTGTTAGCCTAATTTTTAACAAATATATGTTTTCTACTTTAAAAAACTGATCTACACAATAAAATGAATGGAGACTTATGGTTAGTTGGTTTGTTTGTTTTTTGTCTTTTGGGGGGGTTTTGGCAGTTTTTGGGTGGAGCTGGGTTTGAACCCACCACCTCCGGTATATGGGGCTGGTGCCCTACTCCTTTGAGCCACAGGCACTGCCCAGACTCATGGTTTTTTAAGAAAATAATGTATAACTCCATTCTATTAAAGAAAAAGCACCCCTGTTGCTCATAAAAATAGAATTGTTGCTTTAGACAACAATCAATTCTCGCATGCCACATTTCTGAAACACTTTATGCTAAGATAGGCCTGTGAGACAAAAGAGGTACTGTAAGCTCCAGGGATTGAGAATGAAGATCTCTAACTAGAGAGACCAAGGCATCAAATCCATATGAATTTTGTATATTATCTCAATGAGTAGATGTTATCTAATCTGTGTTTCTCCTGCTAGAAATTGAAAGCTATCATTCCAAATGGATTTTAAGCAAAATAATACAACAGTTCCAAAGGAAGTCTAGCTTCTGTCCTGTGATGATGTAGTGACCTTTCATCAAAGAAGTCAAAAGACTCGAAATCACTCAGAACTTAGAATGATGGTCACGAGCCGTTGGCCCATCCTTCATGGCAGTTTTGAGGAATCCAGCAGAAGATCTGGCCCCAGCCAGTTCACTGTGATCCACCTGCACCCACAGGCTAGGACTAGAGACCTGTCTAATCCCACAGGGTCAATCACGGGCCCCCATGTGCATAGTTCTACGAAAATTCAGGGGAAGGGTACGGGGCAGGAAACCAGCCTACATGTTCCTGGGGCTCATTCAACCCAAGATCCTTGGGGGGTCTTCCAAACCCCTCAAATGCCAAAAAGGACCTAGTGGTGCTGCTGCAGAAGTCTGGAGTGAAGCCAAAATGCACCCACGTCCATTAATGGGGTTCTTGGGTTTGGTTTCAGCCCTTAGAGAAACCACTAGTGAAGTCAGATGTCTTAATATTATTATCATCTCGGTTAAATACTCCTCAGTTAAGAAAATGTTAAGCAAATGAACCATTTATATCCTGGTATAGGCTCCCTTTGCCCAGCTAGATAGGGTCCACTCCTCCAAGTCAGGCAGCTCGTGCCTTCTGCCTGTGGTTTTGTCCTCCCCTCCTGTCCTTCAGTCCACCAGGTGGGTGTCTGTCAATGCTGAAACTGCAGATGAATTCAGTTGAATACATTTGAGAACTCTGAAACAGAATAACAAAAACAAACAAACAAAAAAAAAGACAGTCATGTTCATCCAAGTTCACACACCAAATAGTTTCCTTTCAAGGTTGAGCGGGTTGTCGGATGAAAGTAGAAAGAGCAGATGGTATGAGAAAGGCCCCCTCACCCACCCAACTTGGGCATTGATTTTTCTGTTGTTTTTTTTTTTTTCAAGGAGTCTTTATCTTTACACAGAAGGTATGAGTTATAATTTAACTCTCCAGTTAACTATAGGTCCCCTTGTCTTTCAAGTTATACAAACACAAAAGGCTTTAATGATTTTTTTTTTAAACTAAAGAAAGAAAAAGCATGGCTGACGAATGTCACTTCTCCCCCTAAGGCCAATACGCTGGCCACTCAGAGATAGGCCTGTCAGACCTTTCTGCACAGGATCCATTAATCAGAGTAGTACAGGAAACTCTTCATAATTCAGACAAATTTCAGTTGGACAAACACAGGAAGGCTACCGGCTTAAGAGGTTCTGGCTAACACGGGGAAAACTTCATTTGAACACTTGAAGAATAATTTCGCTCCTGAAAAAGGACAGTGGATGTTGATCAAGTCAGTTCTCAATGTCAACTAAACCAAACCCAAAGCATAAACATCTTCTTCGACCACAATGAAGAAAAGTAAAAGGCCATTCCACAAACTCCCGTAACAATCTAGTTGGAAGAGACAGAAATAATCTTCACAAGGCGCCCTCAGAAAGGCTTTCATCTCTTAAGGACTCTTCACATGTACAGGAGGGGGACATTCTACAGGCTAAAGTGACATGAAATTTATATATAAAATCATCCCTTAACCATGCAAGGACTTAACTCCTTTACAAAAAAAAAAAAAAACTTTAAAAGAAAGCAGTGATCATTCCTAACTTATAAGATTATGAATCATTTTTCTTATTCTTTTTTACTTCTTTTAAAGTTTTCGCAAAAAGATTAATTTTTGCCTTTTAAAATGAGAAAAATATATACATTTTTAATGAGGGAAGTCCTATGGTAAATCCCAGCTGAAGAATCTCTCCGAGGGCTGTCAGAGAGTCCATCTCTTGCTATGGTGTGACTTTTTAGAAAGCAACACATCCAGGCAGACACATCTCTGGGTGCCACCTGGATTCTGCCCCGGCACCTCTTCTGACCAGCGCCATGACCCTGGACTCCATCTGGATGGCTCCACTATCCTGTGACCCAGATTTCTGTTGTGTCAAGTTGTGCTTACATGTGCATTTGCCCTTGCATGTGACATGTGACCATGGCCCTCGATCCATTTGAGGGCCAAATTTGATTCCAGGCACTGGGGCATCTAAACTGGCCCTGAAGTTTTACTCAAAAATTCTGTCTAAAGAAGGAACCCCAGAGAGTTATATTTTGAAACACAGAACAGTGTTACTCACGTACCAGCATGAAGAAATAACAGCAAGGGCTTCGCTAAAGAAATCAAAAGTAGGGCAGCACCTGTGGCTCAAAGAGTAGGGCGCCGGTCCCATATACCAGAGGAGGCGGGTTCAAACCCAACCCCAGCCAAAAACTGCAAAAAAAAAAAAAAAAGAAAAGAAAAGAAATCAAAGGTATTCTGATATAGACACATAATAAGGAAAAAATGCTTGGTTTTGGCTGGGCACAGTGGCCCACGCCTGTAATCCTGCACTCTGGGAGGCCAAGTGGGAGGATTACTTGAGCTCAGGAGTTCCAGCTCAACCTGAGCAAGAGCAAGAGCCAGTCTCCACTAAAAATAGAAAAAAATAAGCCAGGTGTTATGGTGGGCACCTATAGGCCCAGCTACTCAGGAGGCTAAAGCAAGGGGATTGCTTGAACCTAGGATTTTGAGGTTGCGGGGAGCGAGGCTGACATCATGGCACTCTAGCCTGGGCAACAGAGTGAAACTCAAAAAAAAAAAAAAAAGCTCAGTTTCATGTCCCCTGTCTATAAGTGCAACTTAGTAAAAGACAGATCTTTACTCACTGCGGTATTGGATCCTCACCAACCTCAACATCCAGACTACTTCCTTTTACTTTCAAAAGTGCCCCGACCTGCCCCCACAACAATACCCACACCTTCCTAATTTGTTTGTACAAATTCTCAGCTCTGTGTGCGACACGGTCACTTCTGTGTTCACTCTAAGGGACATACTGGTACAACCTCTAGTGCCAAGTGTCCGTTGTACCTGAGCATCAGAGCATTCTGCCTCCCGGTCAAGCTGGACTGTGCTCACAGCCCTCACCTTCCCCAAATGGGGTAAACTTCCAAGAGAGCAAACAGAGGAAGTAAGGAGTGAATCTGCCATCTACATCATCAGAGGGGCACCGAAGTGACACACCTGGATCAAGAAGAGAAAGAACTGCTACCCAGGCAGGCAGATGAAAGGATTAAGCCTGGCTATGGGGGCTCGGAGCCTATGGCTCAATTGGCTAAGGCGCCAGCCACGTACACCTAAGGTGGCGGGTTCGAATCCCTAGCCCGGGCCCGCCAAACAACAATGATGGCTGCAACCAAAAAATGGCCGGGCGTTGTGGCGGGCGGCTGTGGTCCCAGCTACTTGGGAGGCGGAGGCAGAAGGCTCGCTTAAGCCCAGGAGTTGGAGGTTGCTGTGAGCTGTGATGCCATGGCACTCTATCTAGGGGGATAGCTTGAGGCTCTGTCTCAAAAAAAAAAAAAAAAAAAAGAATGAGACATAACATCATAGATTACAATCTAGCCCCCCCCCAGTATGTCAGGGGAGAAACATGCAGACAATGGAAACGCCTGCGGCTTCCAAGCCTACACAGGGTGGCCGGGACAGACTCTCTTGAACTGATTTTACTTTTCTCACCTCAAAGTGATTCTCTTTTTTTTTTGAGACGGAGCCTCAAGCTATCCCCCTGGGTAGAGTGCCATGGCATCACAGCTCATAGCAACCTCCAACTCCTGGGCTCAAGTGAGTCTCCTGCCTCAGCCTCCCAAGTAGCTGGGACTACAGGCACCCGCCACAACGCCCGGCCTTTTTTTTTTTTTTTTTTTGGTTGCAGCCATCATTGTTGTTTGGCGGGCCCGGGCTGGGGATTCGAACCCGCCACCTTGGGTGTACGTGGCTGGCGCCTTAGCCGATTGAGCCACAGGCGCCGAGCCAGTGATTCTCTTTCTTCAGCCTCCCTAGTAGCTGGGACTACAGGCACCTGCCAAAATGCCCAGCTATTTTTTTTTTTTTTTGAGACGGAGCCTCAAGCTATCCCCCTGGGTAGAGTGCCATGGCATCACAGCTCATAGCAACCTCCAACTCCTGGGCTCAAGCGAGTCTCCT